>DWNE01007977.1:0-11851 GCA_018249875.1 Cecropterus toxeus | reverse complement strand
GGAGTACACGAGTACTCCCTACTTGTAAAGGCAGACTGATAGACGTTATTATTCTATGCAAATAAGAGCAATGTATATTGTTAATAAATCAAAAAGTTAGTAACTAATTTTTGTTTTAACAAAGTTTAAAATATTATTTTTTTAGTATTATACAGATTAATAAAAGAGAATCGCTAATGGCAACTCTAGCGTCAATGATAAAAAGATTTTGAAAATTAACACGAAATTATTTTCTCCATATTTATGATTTAATTGAACGTTCCACGAGTGTGTACGGTGAATGTATTTACAAAAAAAGTAATTCTGGTAACTAATATAATATAAATAAAAATTATTTGACATTTTGTCTGTTTGTTTGTGTACTGAAAGGAAGAAACCGTTTAGTCATGATGTAACATCGAGCTACGCTTTAAAAGTTCTGACTAACTTAAATATTTAACTAGAGCATACTAGAGTATAAAATTTCCGCTTTATGTTTGTTAATTGTCAAGGCACTTTTTAAAAATCCAGTTGACACCGAGGAGTACGAATAATAATTTTTAAAATACGTACTTTTAGGATATGATCGTTCAGGCGATAGTAATGTTGCTTGGAGCGGGTCTCCAGATCAGCTACGGTATCGTTGATCTTCTTCACGGTCAGACGGTCCATCTCAGCGCGGTCGATAGCGTTGCTGACGCTTACGGCGATGGCTTTCACGGACTGACGCAGGTTCTCTTGGTCCTCCTTCAGGTAAGACGATTGAGCATTCAGCTAGACAAAGAACATATAAATTAGAATCTTACCACTACAAAACTAAGTTACCAATGTCCAAATGTGTAATACCAAACAAATTTTAATCAACTCTTGCTTAAAATAAAATACATTTTGCATACGAGTCTTTGTGGGTAAATCTCACTTTAAACAATTTTCACCAACAATTATTCAATATTTTTCCACAAACACTTTATTGCGTGGAAAAACGTTGGATATATACTTCATTTGATAAATAATCTTCAGTTTATGTTTAAAAGCGTTCGATTAAAAATATATTTTATGTTTTAAATTCGAACGCTTTTCAACACAAAGGTATAAATCGTTGCCTGAAGCATAGGAGTTTCATGCACTTTTTCATAGAGTCTGCACTTCTACCGCAAACTTTAATTAAAATGGTTGGACATAAACAGGTTTAACGGACCTTAAACGCTGTAAAGGATTTACTATCATATTTTAATGCTAATGTGTGAATTAGGTATACAATGAAAATATATTGTTATAAAAGAAGCGTTTAAATATAAATTATACGTTAGTGCGTTAGTTCGCAACAGCTGGTTTTATGAACGTTATAAAGCCGGCGAGATTTAAGAGACTCAACTCACTTTAGCGAAGCTGATATCCAATTTGGATATTTCCTTTCTGAACTCGGGCACGGTTTTGTCGGCCTTATTCTCGATGCTCTCCAAATCTTCGCGCAGTTCGAGCATGGACGCGTGAACTTTGTCAAAGTCGGAAACTTTCTGCGAGGTGTTCTGCACTTCATCGCGTAAGTTCTTAGTTTCCAGTTCCAGAAACTCCACTTTAGCGGACAGCAAGTTCCAGTTCGGTTCCTCGAAACGGTCAAGTCGCCGTTGAACGTCGAGGATTTGAGTCTGGAGGCTCTGTTGATACTCGTCCAGTTGATCTTGGGTGCGAGCGAGACGAGAGATTTGAGTATGCACCATTTTGTTGTGACGAATTTTGTGAGCATGCTTCAGTTCGCCGTGCCGACCCTCGCGGCCGTCCAACACCTCGTTATAGCTACCCAAGTTCATTTCGGCCATTTGTTTTGTTTTCACCTGCGAGAAAAATTCTGATTAGTCATTTTTTACTCGTTATATTTATGTAAAACATTAAATTTGGTATTAAAGGATTTTGGTACTCGTATTCATGTTTGCTAACTAAACTAGGACTAAACAGGACGAGAGTTCTACATGAAATTTGTGGGAAACTTAATAAAAAGCCGGAAAATAGAATAATCGTTTTATCGTATATTACAAGACAACAACGAATATATATGTTTTAAATTGTTTGTGGTGTGTTTATTCTTCCAACAAAATTGAACTCAGTAATGCTTTTACACCTTAAAACTAAGTGTGAATACTAGAGCTTGCATATTTTCCTTCAAAACACACTACGGAAACATTAAATAGGTTTGGCTGTGGTGCTTCCGAAATGGAACTTTGTCTGGAGGGTTGTACTTTTAAAGAAATAAGCAAAAGTCGTCTACACTTTGTAATCCTGTCTATTGTCATTCAAATTAAATTTATTGCTCGACTTGGCAATCAAAATTCAATATTGAGTTTTTTCATCATAAAATACCATACAATTTTTATGTACAATTTTTATGTACAATTTTTATATACAATTTGATGTTCAAAACATTTTAACGTGCCTACACAGCGCCAGAGCGCACGCGTCATGCACACATCAACTAAAAATCAAGGCCTTTTGTGTGTATCGTTTGTGCTGGAATATACGTGGAAATAAAATTTTAAAAATACATGTAGATGCCTTTGAAAATTTCTTATACCTATTTATAAAATTTATTCTTATAATGGTAACATTGATTTATTCTAAAAAAAATTTAATTAACAATAATTATCTAAATTTTTGTGTTAGTAAACGAATTAGCTCTATCAACTTGTGGGAAACGTGGTAAATGAATAAATATTTTGATTAAAATTGATGCTATAAACCGCACAACGGTAATGTAACCAGCAATAATTTAATTAATCGGGTATATTTGCATTCATCGAGTACTATATTGATTGCGGTTACACTCTAAAGTCTCATATTTGTTCCCTTCAATACCGTCAATTGTTGATGCAATTTTTAGGATAAGTAATACGTTTATACGCGGCGGTGGGTACGAGAATAAAAGTACGGCAAGAAAAAAAAATCATAACGCATACACCAGTACAGTTCGTAGTCTTCACATACGTGGACGGCAGGGCTAACATTTAGTACCTTATACTATGCTAATGTTACGTAACGAGATCAATCATAAGTAGATACGCGCATGTATACATTAAACCAAAAAAGGCAAAAAAGCGCATATAAACATAGCCATGGTCACACAGTATCTGTAGTACTAGTATAAATCACATTTCATACGTGGCAACCCTATTTGAATGTACAATACAAAGGATTGCACAGGAAGCCTCGCTAGTATGCACGTAGTGAGATGCCGATGTTGTGGTTAAAAATACAAGATCAGTTTCGTTTGATATTCCGTCACGTATGGAAGCCATTCGATTCGAGATATTGTGTACATACACGTATTGTGTAGCATAGTCAGGAATGAGTTACATTCTATATCTAGAGCAATGTTTACGTTAGAGCGGATATATTTTTAACGTTGAAGTTATATGTACAGATATCTTCATTATTTTTTATGAAATCCTGAAGGCGTATATATTATATATGATATATTGTAATCATTCCTCAAAATATTGTAAAAAAGTAAGTGATTGTAAAGTTAGAGTAATCTATAACGAATATGATGTTTTTGTATTCTGGAACATTATAATGATTTCCCAAAAGGCCGTGAACAAACTGGACGTAATCTTTATTTTAAAAATATATACACACAAATATTGTGTGGTGCTTGTTGTAATCAGATTTCCTAATATTATAAACCTACCTTAATACGAAATGCAAAAATTAAGACAGAATGAGGATCAAAGTGGGAAGCTGGCTCACTAATGAAGAAACGAGTAGCACAGAGGGGAATATTCATAGTGTGAGAGAGAAGAGTTGCAAGGCGAGCGACGGAGGTGCGACATACACGGGAAGGTTGCGAGCAAGATATGAGATAACGTGGAAATATTCATAGACGTATTAGGCCATAGATGCGCCGCGCTTTTGCATACTATAGCGGCGGTGAAGGAACAAAGAATGTTTCGTACAAAATAGCCCCCAGTGTTTTCGCTCCGTTTTCACATTTGTTTTCACAACTGCAGCGTTGAATTTTATTATGATGCAAAGCAAATATTTGCCGGCTTCGTAAATCATAACAGTTTGATAATAACGTTTGCCATCGTTTACTGGGTTTAACAATGTTATTATAATGAATATTTATAAATTAATAAAATGGGTCCGCTCTGGTTGTTTAATGAGATACTTACTTGTTTGTTTTCTGTTAAAATGTACCGAATATGCTCGTTAAATATGTTCGCAACCGCAATAGCGCTGGTACACACACACGCAGGTATAAACAGCGAGCAACGGAAAAAACTTAACCTCGGGGGTTATAATTTCTTGTTCTCAGTAACAATGGAATTTTTGTAAATTTGTGGCGACAAAAGTACGCCTTAATGCGCTTTAGGAGAGAGGTGTGGGCGGGTCGGGGTAGGTACGGACTGGGTGGCTTTTGCCATCTGCTTCAAAACGTCGGCACTGTAATTAAGGCACTCGCGGGAACAGGTTCCAGGAGGCTGTTGAAATCCTGAGACGGCTGTCCATTCTACTTACGTACTTGGATACTTTTCGCGTTGTTTTATGCCTGCATCGTGTTTTACGACGGTTAATGCCTGCCATGTTCGCGGATATGTTGTGTACATGTGCAAAACTTGTAAAATATTTTAAAAATCATTTAAAATATTTAAAATATATCCATAAATGTACTATTCAGGAACGTATCTGTGGGTTTTATTTGTATGGTTGTTCAACTTTCCCCGTAGGCGTTTTCGCTTGCAGTTCAATTTAAATAAATATTGCAAGGGTAATTTGATGCACTCTTTTTATAAAACAGGTATATAAACTTATAGATCAGACGAGTTAAAAAATAAACTTGAGTTAATATTCAACAACAATTAATACTATAACAAGTCTTTGAAATAAACATTAATAAGACGATAATACTGGAAAGAATAAGGTTTTATTATCGGAGATTGTAGGAGGCGTTTAAGCTTTCGGACTTAGTATCGTGATAGAAATTAGCTTTGTATGAGACTTCCTTTTCCGTTAAATCTGGAGTTGGCTACAGGTGACCTCGCGGAATTGTACTCATGTAGTAAAAAAAAAAAAACGCTTTCTACACTCATAGCCCCACAGTAGGATTTTCTTCTGTATCGTGGGTGCCATGGACACACAAAGACCAATACACAAACACACAAATTCAGAACAGAAATCTAAACTCATCATTCCATTTCTGTCTGGCCGGGGATCGGACCCGGGACCCACTGCGTGTCAGACCGGTATGGTGATCACTCCGCCACGCGGGTCGTCAAACTAGTACTTGTATATAGTACTGAGCACCTACTACTTATCTTACTTATTTCATGCTCATTAGATATTTCTAAAACGATTTCAAGGAGCAATTCTTAAAGGGAAGTTTAGGTATAGTTCATGTTGAAGCAAAAATAAAAAAAAATGATATGTTGTCGAAGCAGGTACTCTCGAGCCGCCATGTGGTGGCTCACCTGGACCACCACATGGGCACCACATGACCTGCACGGCTCCGGGCAATGAGATGTAACCATTTATTTCCCTTTGTATGGCGCTATATGGCACACGCATACATTATGGGTGGCAGGTGTTCTCACTACGTATAAAATTATTTATATCAATTCCCATCTTATTCTACGGGTACATATAAGAACACGATCCGAGTTGTCGGTTATAACTTCGTAATTATACCTCTAGTATATCGTTATATAAGAACAAGCTACGACTGGCAAAAAAAAAAAAATCAAAAGAATAACCGATATAGAAGCAGTATCAATTATTTTGAAAAAAAAAAATACATAATTTAAAGATTTCATCGAAGCTACCAGGTGGTAGAACCAGTGGTTGCCGGCTCATTTTTATATGAGGCGGCTATCTCAGTCCTCGGGAGTAGCAACGAATTTTTCATCGACTTTAGATAGAATGCTCTGTATGAAGTTGCTTACAGATGTCCACGGCCGGCATTAAGCACTTACCAACAGGTAGACTGCACGCTCGTTTGCTACTTCAGTCTTATAAAAAAAGTTGATACTGGACTTCATAAGAAAATCAATAAGGAGCACAAAACAGGCAAAAAGATCGGCTAGTATTTTCCGCTGGTATATCATATTTTACAAAAGCAATTCATAAAGGCTCTTGATAGTAGCGTGGGAGTACTAAAAGCTTCTCTCATCGGTCCTCGTTTCTGACGATATGGCGCGGCCGCATCCGTTCGTTCTCGGGCCTATTATTTAGGATTTCGTGAAAACAAAAGTGTACTTCACAAGACTTTATTCATATATGAGACCGCGGAAGCCGGACCAGTTTGCACATATGTCGGTATCTCGTTTATTGTGAACGAGCAGATGTAAGCTATTTTTAATATCACTCTTGCGATCGGTCTCCGCGTATGTATTTTGTTTTAATAATGTAACGTCATATACTTTAATGACTTTAATGATCATTGCTTCAAGGACGGGTAATAATTGCGATGCCTTAAAACAATCCGAAGTAAATTGCTAAAGATTTTCTGTTTTTATAACGAGGCCACAGCTACAGATGTAGTTATAAAACTACTGTAACAAGGCTTCAATACGTAAACACCTATTTATTTCGCAAGTCAGTTTCCATAGCAAGGTATAATGTCGTATAGTACCTAATCATAATTTCATGATTGTAGGTGAGTGCCCTTCTTAACTATTCTACTACTAGAAAAACTAAATACGATAACGTCGATTCTAATATTAAAATATGTTAAGGGACATGCCTTTATAATACGAAAACCCGTAATCTACCTATACCGTTCGACTCAATGGAATACTTCAAATATTTTTTATACTACAATACAATAGAAATCATTCGATCCGCGCGCGATATTGTTCAGTGTTTGAATTTCTTAGAACGGTATATATGTGTCTGGGTTTTTATTGCGTTTAGGGTAAGTTACTAGGAATTTTTTGGTGAATGGAGGCTTATGGATACAAAAAATTGTACCCGAATTCCATTGCGCCTTGAGTGTTATCTGGATGCAACAAACGAATCTTTGCATGTGTGCATCGTTGACAAAAGGCACTCAATCAAAATGGAGGTTCCTATTAAGCGATTGTAACGTATTCACAATGCTCTTTAATAATTTTAATGGACTACGGGCAGTTCTAAAGCGCTGACATAGATTTCAATGCATATGGAGTCGTCGATAGCATACATTTTTTAACCAGGGTTGTAAGTAAAATGTTCTCGAAAATGAAAAATGTGTTAGAGGTTTAATTTTGTTCATTAGGTACTTACTAGAATTGTACATGCAATAATAAAACGTCTGAGAGTCTGAGATCAAAAACTTTATTTTAAGGGCAGGTTTTTATTGGACTTCAATCAATTTAATAAAATCCGGTCGAGAGGTATTTAAAGGCTGAAAATTGAGAAAGTAACACAAGAATCGTGTAGCGTAGACCCTGTTAGGTCACAATCTGCTCATAAGCTTCAGCCAAAAAAAGTGTCATCGGCTTTGTTAATAACTGCCGGGGATCGGATTTCGTGTAATTTGTATCGTTCAGTGTGAGGTCCACTTTTTGCAAGATTCACAGAGTTCGGTTGCTCACCGAGGCGGCGTAGGACTCGCCTAAATCCCACACTATTATATTTTTTCCTCACTTCTAGCGTATATATTTTATCGACATTTTATAAGTATATATAAATGTTTGTATGTATATCAATTTCTTTGGCACGCGCTACGACCCGAACGGCTTGACGAATTGTGACGTATGACATATCATTAGAATCTCCGTGTGCATAGTAACATATGCTATAACGGTTCATACTAGCTCATACGAAATTTCCAAAATCGTTAAGTTCAAATGTGTGAAGTCAGCGAACATATTGATGTTCATATAAAGTGAAGGTGCGTCATAAAAGCCAATTTATATGATATTTTTCTCCGTAAGTACTATCTCGTCTTTAGTATGGTAAACTGAGCCAAATCGTCCTTTCGTGAAATTATTTTGATATAAACGTAACTTTATACGGGTTGGCCTAAGCGTAATGATATATTTTTATTGGAACCCCGCCCTGTCTGTCGGCTCGCTTTGCCGTTCACATGCCCCTATTGTGCGACGGTTCAATGGAATTTCCGTGTTGTGAACTGGCCCTGCAGGTGGATTTGCTATTCAGATTTAGCGAGTTTTTGCTCGGTGCTCAGCCAATGAATATTCCTTGTAAAAGTTTTCGTTCAGTCAGACGTTGACAAAGCTGTTGAATGAGTTGCCGCTGGGATTAAATTTGCCCGAAATATTCAATCGCTTGGTATCTGCACTTTCCGAAACTGATCGTTGATGCATCGGTATGCATGCATAAAGGAGAAGTTAGGCATCTGGGCCTTCCCTGTGAGCATAATCGGGTTTATTTGTCAACAAATTTTGTGATTTATGCTAAGGTTGAATTTGTTATATTATACTTCTTATTCACGAACGACTACTGTTGATCTTCCTCGGTGATAAAGGTATAATAATTACGCCAATTCTTTGCGTATTGCAATTGCCGTTGTTTTAAGTTAACCCGAAAATGTGATTCAACTGGAGATATGGATAACAGTTATCTATTTAAATTGGTGTCGACTACGTGTTTTGTATATGTTTTGCTAGATACAGTTTACTGGTGATTCTATTTGATTTTACTGTTGAATATTCAAACGATATTCAATCGAACGCATAGTGACCGGTAAATAAGTTGGCCGTTGGCGACGGTTATGACCATCGAGCGTGAAGGGCCGGGCCACCTGTTGTTGCACAAACGCAAGCGATATTGTGTTTTATCAAGGGCTCCACTCGGAAGCTTTAGATGTACGTACCTTTACGATTTATTCACATAATTTATAACGAACCCTATTCTTTTTAATACGCCTTCACGCAGGGTGGGAACCGGCCTTCCTGTGATTCTAGGAGTGTTTTGATCCTTCACAAAACATTCTGCACTGGTAAGGTTAATATACGGGGTTTTATTTGGTTAATTATATGGAAATAACAAAATATGAATTAATTATTTTTACATTGAAATGGATACAAAAATATAAACATAAATAAAGTAGGGAATAATTTTACATAGGTATAAAAAGTTGCATCCAGACTACTGTCCCCAGGATGAGTTCCCAAAACGCTGGCAACATTACCTCGTTGAATAGGTAAGCTAATTCGTTGGCCGAGGTATGTGCCACATTTCTGATCATTCGTTGACTATACAATCGAACGTTTGGACAGACGCTTAAAATAATTTAGCATTGAATCCCCACGGTTCCATAGTTTCAAGGTTAAATGCCAGAAATGGCAGAATATGTAAACTTTAATTAGATCTCCATATATTTAGCACTTGCGGATTTCAGCATCGGTCGCCACAACACCACAGGTTTTATTCAATAAATACTGTCTCCAGTCAACTTGGAGCAAGGAAAATTTATTTTACTTCTGCCGCGCGCCACCTTAACGTCAGATATGAAACTTTGCGACTACGCGACGCTTGGATTTCAAATATACAACATTCCAAAAATTCCTTCAGGTTACCTGTCATAAATGGCTTCATACATATCGTCGTCGTGATATAGTTTGAGAGAAAAGTATTAAACTTTTGAGGAGTACATGATCACAGTTGCGAGAGATGTACAGAGGGCCATACAGAAACGTATTACAAATTATGCTGATAAACGCTACGAATGTAACGCGAGATAGTTCAATGAAACGTTATTTAAATAGTAAATGAAACTATGCATATTACATTTAGAAACCGTATGAAGCAACGAGTTACGGTATCGACTACGTTTCGGTCAAAAAATGGATTCCTGATGGCTGAAATAACAGTTACAGACTGAAATCTACGAAAACTTTGTAGGTTGCATTTTAAATTAAGATACTAATACACGAGATAGTTGATGTCGACGAATGTCGGCGATTGTCGCCGCCTGTCGTCAGCGACGGTCGTCAACAAGAATTGTCGCTCGGGAATTACCTCGGGCGTTCGCATATCTCCCTCGGAGTTATTTCCACGCATTTTCGGTGCCGTTCGTTAAAGTAAATCTTTTGTGTACCACTGTCTGGAGAAACTATGCCAAACACGAGACTTCGGATTACTTCAGAGTTCCACGAGATATGTAATATACGCACACTAGATATACATTAACAGAAAAAATACCGATGTTTTTGGGAATACTTTGGGAATAGGTAGGTATTAATTGGACATAATATTTTAATACCCATGCACTTAAAGCTTGTATTTCCTAAGCATATTACGTACAAAACTAAATAATAATAAACAACTCATTTTTCCAGGCGGTAGAACCAGTGTAGTTCGACGACCGTAGAGGTACCACCGCCATTTCTAGCGTGAAGCAGTTCTTGCGTTTCGTTAGAAGGGTGTGGGATCGACTTCAGACTACACTTATCGCTAATATTAGGTACATCGTCGTGTAACCATTACAGCCTTACTGGGCATGAGTTTCATCTCAGAATGAGAGAGGTGTCCATAAACAAAGTGCAGATTGTTAAATTTTAAAGGAAATATTAATTAAACATTTCTATTAAATGTAACTTCGAAAATTTATAAATACCCCGGATTCGCTTTACGGTTTTCCAGCGAATTTCTGACCCTGTTTATAATCCCTGTCCAGTTTTCAACATATAATACAGTTACGGATTCGCAGTACCGTTCCTTGAATAAATGAATTATGGAGCGCCACTAGAAATGATGTTAAAATAAATGGAGTTGAAGGTGATCCGCAAAACTCTAACCCAGCTCGCCGCTAGCTAGAGCTGTGACAATCAAATTGGGTTACTTGCGGTCTGTCAGCCTCGTCTGATTTTATTGAAATTGAAATATGTTATCGTCATTTTTTACTGTTCTAGCAGTGTCACGTAATTTCACTTGCGATATTAGAACAAATATGAATATCCACTACTTTTTTTTCTAGCGGTTCCCGCGACTACGTGCAGACACATTGATTAATACAAACATTAGATCCCTATTTACTCCCCTTAGGATTGAAATATTAAAAATCGTTTACATATTTAATATTTAATTTAAGTTATCCAGAATGCATTGTTTTTTGCGCCTATAATTATGGTAACACTTGGTTTTGTGTCGTGTAAGATTTTGTACCCTTACTTATTGTTGGTCTCGTACTTGTTGGTGCAACATTTAAAATAAATACATCACAAAATACATATCTATACGTACATTGTCCAAATTCCATCATTGTAGCTTTAGTTGTTCATGTTCTGCGATGGTTCGTAGGCAGTGAGTTTCTTTTCGTTCATATAATATAAATGTATAATAATATATGTTTATTTACATACTTATGTATATTGGAGATGTTATTTTTGGATAATATTGCTAACGGTTCACTAGCTAGTTTTAATGATATAACGAAACACCTTGCGAAGTTATGATAGGTTAATGACGTACAAAAAGAATTTGTATCTGATTTGAATAACATACTTATTTTTGATCGCCGATTATATTGGAAAACATTTATATTTTTGTCGACTACATAACTATGTACGTTATTATGTAGTAACGTAGAATGTGTAAAAATACGTAACTATGTAGTGCTAAAGGCCTTTAATATACTCTAGAAAATATAAAGTTAGATTAGGAAAAGTGAATATTGTCTCAATGTGTTCTTACTGTATATTTTTTTGTTTTTGGTTTTAAAAAATATTATTATTATTATTAAAGTTAGTTATAAGGAATCATAAACACTTACCTCTTTGGAGAGTTTGGCGTAGTGGGTGCGCAGTTCGGCAATCATGTTCCTCATCTGCTGCCCCTCGTACTTGAGCCGGCCGACCTCGCTGTCCAGTTTGTCCACGCGGGTCTCCTGCGTGCGAGCCAAGTGAGCCAGGTCGGATGTCTCCGTCAGAGCTTG
>DWNE01007976.1:0-11851 GCA_018249875.1 Cecropterus toxeus | reverse complement strand
CAGTTTAAAGTTTTTTGATATCTGTAATAGTTACGGAATAATCGCCTGTGCGCACTTAACGATTACACCCGGTATATTTATTTATTGTTTCGGATTAGATATATTTTGATTATAAAACACAATGAAATTAAATACCTTTTTTCAATCACTTCGTAAAGTCTTTTCTTTACCCAAAGTTCTAATACGAAAAAAAAACAAACAAATGTCGCGAAAACTAAGCAATATTAAGTTGCAGCATAAGTAATCATTTTACGCGTTTACGGCCCTTACGTTGCCTTCGATACATTTAGCACATTTTAGAGCGACTGAGTGCAGTGAGGGGGGAGCCGCATTTCTTTGACCGGCAAACTTAGCGCGAACGGGTAGTATTTGGAAAACGTCGATGCCCGGAATTATCAGGCGCGCGGTATTATCCATCTTTCCAAGTCTAAAAGTGTATATGATGTAGATAAGTAAGCGATTTAAGAAGTTAAGGTACAACAATGTTATTAAGCAAACAATGTTAATTGAATATCTACTCAAATAGATATTCAATTATATTAAACAGATTAAATAACAGATACATAAACATTTTAAATAACAGATATAAAATAGAATATTTAGAATATGTTATGCGAAAAAATAGTATTTTTTTCGTATAACATTCGCAAGTTTAAACTATTATTATTATTATTACGTATTTACATTATTTTTACGTACTCTTTCCATGCTTTTTTGTGGAAGACCAACTCGCACTTGGCTGTTTTTTTATCTCACGTCGCTGTCTTTCGTTTTTATGGATGCTTATAGTACCTATTAGAAGTTTTTTTTATCAGTCTATAGTACTCATAATGCATTGCCTAATTATGTAACGTGTATTTGCCATTCAATAAGCAATCGTGTTTCAGACATATTTTTGTTTATGGGTTTATTACATAGGGATTCTCTATATAAGTATTTCGAATTAATTTAGCAAAGGATGAGAAAAATATAAATATTTAAGGTTCGTACCCAAAAGGTAAAAATGGAACCCTATTACTAAGACTTCGTCGTCCGTCTGTATGTATCAGGCTGTATCTCATAAATCGCGATAGCTAGACAGTGAAGTTTTCACAGATGATGTATTTCGGCGCTATAACAACAAATACTAAAAACAAAATAAAATAAATATTTAAGGAGGGCTCCAATACAACACACGTTTTTTATAGTTAATGGTATGGAACCCTTCGTGCGCGAGTCCGACTCGCACTTGCCCACTTTTTTCTTCTGCTTCCTACAGAATGTTAAATTGTAATAACCACTTCACATCTACTTTAACAATTATTGTTAAATCTAAGTGTACTTAAGTTACTGTTTTTAATTGTTGATGACAAGTTTCTTTATATAGGTAGGTACCTAGAGACTGATACTTCGGTTGTCCCGTTTTCTCTTTAAATAGGTAGGTATATTAAATCGTCTGTTGTAAAAAGAAGATTATCCGCTTTTACTCCTAAAGCCCTAATTAATTGAAGTAAATACGAGTACTTAATTCAGGTAGTGCAACTCGACCTAGTTCTTCGTCCGTCTGTTGAAGCATTATCTCCTCACTTAAAATTTGAGTTCGCTATTACTGTGTAAGTCAAAATCAAATATAAGTCAAACACTGTTATCTACAATATAGTATAAAGAGTAGTACATTTACCTACCTACTACTCTCTTACACTGTAGCATGGTCTTCTACAATTTAACGTTCAAATGATAAGTTAGATGAGAATGGAGAAGGTGCGGTGCCATAAATTAGACAAGTTATTGTATTATACATATACCTATACACCATTAATTTGGGTACATAATAGGTATCTGACGCCCTTAGTAAGGTACGTTTTTATTACGTTTCATTAAACGTTCATTGTTTACATTTTCGTCAATCCAACATCCATTGCAATGTAAATTGCAGGTTATTGTTTTCCTTTTCGGCCATAGCTTGCAATATTATTTGCAAGAGCTTTAATGAACGAAAACGTAATAAATGATTGTTTTGAGAAACGTAACAATCCCGTACTAAAGCACAGATAGGTTTTGACTTGGATTGTGCGAAAAATTCGAACTTACGAATTATTCGTTCCGAATCGAATATCAGTATTCGATTCGAAACTCGAATTGAATAATTCGTATTTTCGAACTATTTAAAAGTTTCCGAATAGTTCGAATCACTCGACGAATTCGGTTTTAGTCCCGAATTATTATATTATTAGCAAAATTTTGATTGTTTGTTTCTTTTAAAATCAATCGAATTTTACTGATACAACCAAAGCAATATGGTCCCGCGCATGCGTGACTAAGCGTAGATATGCTATTCTCTGATTTAACCAGTGAACGAGAGTTGACCAGTGAAATTTTAATTGGAAACCATAGATCTCCAGTTTAATAATTTAAAAGTTATTCTAAATTTTCCGAATTATTCGAAATTCGATAATTCGAATTATAAGATTCGAATTTCCAATCGAATATTGATATTCGATTCGATTCGTTTCCACTTCTTAGCGACTATTTAATGAATATACAGATAATTAGATTACATATACGTAGATACCGCTCATATTAAATAGGGTCCTGAAAATTTTACATTTGTATTTTGTAGTAAAGACCTATGAATTAACTTAATTGAAAAAACATTGTGTTGTTAACCCATTTCAGACGAAGGGCTGGTTGGGACCCAAAGGGTTTAGATTTTCTCCCCATACCCAGTGACGGATTTACACATTTGTCGTCAGAAGGCTATCCTATTAAGTGGCATGGCCGAAATTAAATTAGTTGCCACCTATTTTGCTGGGACCAAAACGTGCCACCCAAAGATCATGGCGCCATCTGACCCGCGCATTCTATACCACGTGGCTTATTCTAAAACAAGATGGCATTATATCTGTCGCCTCCAAAATCTGCCGCCCTAAGCTCCAGCCTATCAGACTTTCGGTAAATCTACCACTGTCCCTACCCCTACTGTGTTTCATTGACAGAATTCATCAAATATTTCTATCATCATACTATTATTATAAAGCTGTAGTTTGTTTATTATAAAGCTGAACGCGCTAATGTCAGGAACTTATGGTTGGAATTGAAAAAATCTTTTTGTGTTGAATAGTCCATTTATTGAGAGAGGCTATACCTACGTTGTGTGTTTTTTCTTATGTAGTAGCGGCTGGAAGCGCGGGGCACAGCTAGTGTAAATTATAAAACCAAGGAAAAACTCCCATTTCTCAGACAAGACTTTTCTCTGGCAAGGAAAATATAATGTACCTACGCCTAGTTTAGTGAATATTCAGCTCAGCATTTTCAAGTATTTTTAAAAATTCAAAGAAATAGTCAATAGACAGTCCTCGAATACACGCAAAAGTTACAGGCAATGCCAATATTCTTCACTCTGAATGTTTATGTATGAACAATGTATGAAAGCGACGACGCGTATGCGACCCATGGTGAAATGTAACATGCTAAATTGTTATAAAAATTGAGGATTAGAACTAAGGGTAAAATGCTGTATTTCGATATGCTAATAAAAATCAATTTTAAGACAAGGAATTTTCATTTTTTTCTAACCTTAGCCTAAAATGGGTTAAACGTATCCATCGATTAAAATAATCAGCGAAATCTGTAAGATTGTTATGCACGTGAATAGTAACTACCTGACCTATAGGTAATAATATGTACCTTCCGTAAAATACTGGCTTACTCCAACTGATACTTTAATTACTTTCAAAATGTACGAACGTTTCCATACATACATACATATAATAAAAATTTAAGCTGGGTGTCTGTACATCGCATAAATTTACTAAAAAAATAATTTATTTAGACAACTGTAAAAAACAACAAATGTAAAAAAATAATAAAAATTACAATTTTTTGAAATGTTTACGTGTTTTTTAATTGCTTCAAACCACTAGTATTGAATTAAATTTAAATGATTGAATAACATTACTAGCTGAAGTACCAGTGCTTCACAACGTTCCAAAAAATACGTTTTACTCGCTTGCCGTAGGAGCTATGCGATAAGGACCTTCCGGATAGGAAATAAAATGTTGACCACGCATGTAGGTAATGCCATCAAAAGTTTGCTACTTTTAGCGTACTATTTTTAAAACTAGCTGTGCCACGCAGTTTCACCCACGTTTATTAGAGAACAATCTATTAAAAAAACAAACAGCATGACGTTATATAGCCTAAAGCCTTACTCGATAAATTTACTATTCAACACAAAAATGATTTTCAGTTCGAACCAATAGTTTCTGATATTAGCGCGTTCAACCAAACAAACTCTACTGCTTTATAATATTAGTGTAGATGGAAATATGAAAGTTTAAAACCAGAGTAGTATCGTCACTAAAATAGTTGCCATCTTGAAATCGCGAAAAATAATTAAAATCCATCCGGTGTAACTATTACATGTTAATTATTAGAATTTAAATACGTTAAGTTTTAAATGCGGAGAAAACCGCAGGGGACATCTAGTAAGTCATAATATCCTATATTCATATGGAATAATTAAGATAGTGAATAACTTATTACTGCTAATTACGCTTTTAATTAATAACAGAATAGTTGAAATTAGCATTTATTGGTTTTTAAACATACAACTTTTAAATACTTATTACGTATTGTAATAAAATTCAACTATTCATGAGTCAACGTTCATTATTGCACGTAATTGATACTTTAGAACCTTGTACCTTTCTTATGTCATACATATTTCCATTTAAACTTATATAATTATGACCATACTATGGGTACTACTTAAATACATCTACTACATTGTGTACTTATATTGTAATACGTGTCTTCATATAATTAATAATATCAAACACCCCTTGTACCACCACACAGCATTGTAATAAACAAATTAAAGGCTGTTCCGTTTAGTCCCACCCTATTATGCTACTATCCTATCATAAGTCACATCCCACCGAATACACAAGGAATTTGGTCACTACTAAATACTAAAGCATTAAGAGTTCCCGATTTACTTTCTTAAGCAGATTTAGAAACCATAAACTAAGACATCCGTACTGGGCATATAGTGAATTTAATGGAAAGCTTAAAGTGCGACGATCAACATAAAAATCTTTCAAATTAGGTAATTTTAGAAAATTTACAAAATATAGAAATAAGGTGCAATTAACAACAAAAGTTTAATTTTAAAAAGATTTTATTAGTAAGGCAGTCCCACATCAAAAAATCTTATAATATATCTATATATCTGAGTCAAAATACAGAGTTGTGTAACTGCTCATTGTAAACACCAATATACCTATCTAAACTATAATACATTATTCTATAAAATTGCTCTCATATAGATATAAGTTAATATTAGTGTCCAACCCGAGGTCGATTTTGCCGAAGCCGATTACTCAGTTATCGTTCCAACCGGCTAAAGCCGAGGCCCGATGCTTAAAAACAAGAAAATCCGCTCCAAATTATCTAAAAGTTAAATACATATCAATTTTAATAACGTTTGTATATTAATGTTGATTATGCATAAACAACTGCAGCAGCTAATTAAAAAAACTTTGCAATTCGTCAAAAATAATAAAATGTCTAAATAATGTGAATTTCAAACATAACTGGCAAAGCAAGACCACACAGTGTACGGTTACCACTGCGTTTTTCCATCTCAATCGTACTACAGTAAGTTAAATTTTTTTCCTTCGTTTGAAACCTTCGGCCAAAACTTCGGCCCAATTTCGCCGAAGACGAAGGCGGTATTTAGGGCCGAGGACGTACCTCGGTTAGACACTAGTTAATATTTACATAGACCCTTGTGCCAGAATATGTACGAATTCAAATCACAGAATATAGGTATATCTATGCTAATCAATATATACAACAAGAGTTTTCATCAATTATACCCTAAAATTTAATCTGCAAATATTGTGCATTAACTTCATAATTTTGGCAAAAAAATACAAAGGTCTACATAATTTTCTAACATTCATTATATTTAACACACAGTATACTATTATGTAATAACGACATTCTAGCTTTAGCTAAACATTAGTATAATGTTAAAATTAACATAATTCAATATATTAACACTTTTTAAAATTATTATAGTTACAGAGGTAATTGTCAACGATTAATTATTATAATGAAACTTTCAATGCATCGTTTCAAGCACCATAAACATAAGGGCATTAAAAACAACACTCATTCATATTATCAAAAAGTATGTTTGAGATAGCCCTTGTCAACATTATAACACCTTGTAGGTTTATAAATACAATATTCTTTAATATTTAAGCCAAATGGTGTTTTAATAAATTTAAAAGTTTACACGAGTTGACCATATGTACCACTTTATAGGTTGGTTATATAATATTATAGTATAGAAATATGCAAGTAAATGCAACATGAGCATAAATTTTACAATTTAACAATTAGTGTGTTAGTGTTAGATAGAAAAAGATGTTTAAATATAATGAATATTGAATACAAACATTTTAAGGTCTAATTGTGTAAATGTAAATAATATTTGTGCTAAACGCTTTAATATAATTAAATATTACTTTTGTTACACAAATAAAAAAGAAACAAAAATGAGGTAACAAGTTATTAAACATCAAAGATTTGTTATGTAAATTCTTTGAACAATATAACAGTGCAAACAATTTTGTCCCCATAAATGGTAACATACTTCATTTAAAATGATAAATCATTACAAAACACTTATACAACATGCAAATAACTAATGGTGACTATATTTTACACCATTGCACCTTGAAATACAGTACCGTGTTACTTCATTAACTATCAAAATACATATAATTTAATCTAGTGAATAGCACTCACAGTTATTATTGTTTTAATAAAATTAAAGTTGCAAACGAGCCCATAGTCCACCTGATGGTAGGTCTATGATACCCAGACATCTGCATAGAACAGGAGTTCTACCTGAAAGTGATTACAGATGCATTGCCACTCCTTAGTACGGAGGTGGTCGACTCATTAGTAAACCAGCCTTAACTTAAGACAATAACATTAATATTCAGAAAATAACAAACAACTTGTAAATATATGAAATGTACTTAATTAATATTGCTACTTATAAATATTATCATGCCTCCCCTATTTTGGACTTTCCGCTTAATTTGCCCAGTTGACCTAACATAAGGACAGTGTTGATCAAATTTTCAGAATAAATACGCTGATTTGTTTCCATTCTTCTCAATTTTTGGACTACATATTTTGAAAAAAATTCAAGTTCATTATCATTGGCATGAGGTCCCGATCCAAACTCATCATTACCTCGTTTTGCTTTTAAACTTCTTGGGCTGGTTTGGGTCGTAGAGGTTCTAGCTTTCTTCTTTGGGGGTGGATTTGACTTTTCATCTATTCCGCTGTCACTATTTACAAAAGCATGGTTCAAGTCCTCTCCAAGGTCATTTGCTTCTTCCTCATTGAGCTGAATGGTCAAGTCATCAGGCACAGTCACCATAGGAACATGTTTGTCAGAAAAAAGTGGTGATGGAAGGAATGATACTCGCTTGCGGACCTTAACGGCAGGTTTTGGTTTAGCCGGTGACACATCAGGCACTGATCCCACTGTATGTCTGCGTTTAGTCCTGTCTTTAACTATCGCTTGATTATTATGCAGCCGTTTAACATTTTGCTTATTGCTCCAAAAATTAACCTTAATTTTTGACTTTGGTTTAGGTTTCTTTTCGGGCGATCTAGTCTTTGTAACAGCTGTTGCAAACTTGTAGCGGATGCCGTCATCATCTTCTATTTTCACTGGTTCTGGTTTCTTAATTGGTTTCACATTTGATTTTCCAGCATTATTTAATAATTTCGTATTAATTTTGTATCGCACGCTGTCATCATCAGAGTGATAACCATTTCTCTTTGCAGATAACTTATCTGATGATCCTTGCTTCATATTGTCAAATGTTACAAAGTGATGAAGGTTTAGGCGGCAACATTTATTTATGTTTTGAGTGGGAACCCTGAAATTAGTTAAAAGAACATTAAGCTCGTCACGTACATACAACTTATAAAACCACTGGACTGATTAACTAAGGAAGTATGCTAATAAGGTTTCCCGCCTAAATATCAGTGACATTAGTCGACAAAATTACATTATGCTGACTTAAACAAAGCCAATTAGTTAATAATACCTGATATTACAATATGTATCCATTGTAAGTTTAAACACGATGTAAAATAATCACTAATTCACTACACAAATTACATTTCGCATAAAATATGATTTGAGGTTATGTCATTCTCACGTTTATAAATACAATTTTTATCGTTAAAAATGAACCACAAGCGCTACTAAATGGTAGTACTTCGACCATTATCACAAATTTTTGATGCAAGTAGGTAATACAAGTCATTTATGTAAAGGGACATTTGCATCGTCAATGGTAATTGTGGAATATTATATTACATAACCATAATATTAATTTGTACACAACTCACCTTTATTTGCAGCTTTAAATCTACTCCAAGGTACACTCACTAAATGTTTCGTGTAAAGATAAAAACAAATAAACCTGTGAACAACGAACACAAACACGACACGCACAACCCACTACAGCAGCCTTCATGACGCAAAGTAGTTCGAATTTCACCCGCGAGTGGCGCATTCATGGTGGCGCTATATTAAAAACGCGCGGGAAAATCACAATAAAATTGACGATCTTGAGCAAAATGTACAGTAAGTAACAGACATGCGTGTTTTTTCAAATCGCTTGCATTATAATAAATGTATTATTTAAAACCAAGCTTACGATATTTTCAAGAAGAATAATATCGTTTATGTTTTTGTGTGGCTATTAGCAAATTGATGAGATTTTTGTCTATAGACTCCTTAACATTAGTTGGGCCCGGAAATTTTATCGTTCGTCTGCTAACAGATTATTATTTTTCACACTATTTATTTATTTATTTTATTCACAAAATCCACAGCTTGTAACAATCAATTTACTATGCGACACTTAAAGTGGAGTTATTCACATTGTCAGACGGAATGTTTAATTTTCTTTTTAATGTTAACAAAGAAGTCTATTACTATAGGTTGTCTGTGATTACTTCTCAATGCTAAGATAATCCGACTTAATGTGAATGAGCCCTAATCTTTTTAGTAGACAAAACACAATTAAGGGTTTCAAAAAAAAATAAGAGCTTTGCATGACAATACCACATTACATTAAAGTAAATATTTCAAAGAAATATAAATAATTATAATTATGATTCTTCATACATCGGTACGCGGCAAGGTCATTTTTCGATATTTATATAATATGCCTATAATATGAATTGTGGGGCGGAATAAAAATATACTGATATCAAAATAAATATAGCCTCTATTCCCTGTTTCCAAATCATAAAAATGCCAGTAATTACGATGAAGATAAATACAGGACATATCAGTAAGTAAATGGTTATATTTACTTACTGATGTATCCATATAACGGTAAAATGAGCCATAATACGGTATTTTGTAAAAATATTTTATACTTATCGGATACAACATTCATAAATACTTAGATTTCGCTACAAAATCATCATCCCGGTGTTAATTTTAGCAGTGTAAAAAATACTCACCACATGATTTTTCATAGAAATCCACCCCATTTTTGCACGAAACCTAAACTTCCGTTTACTATCCGTGTTTGTAAATTAAAATTTTAAAAAATGAGAGGATATTTTATTAACGCGTATTTGGCAAAAACCCGATTACGAAGGTTATGCCCGCGAGATCTGCTCTCAGACTGAAGAAGTGGGAGGCTGTGCGCATTGCGGCAACAAGGTTCAAAACAACTCAATTTCATGTAACTTTTCAACTAAAAATATTTAGGTATTCGCATATAATATATGTTGTTAATGATTTAATTTATTACACATACGATCCACGACTTGAAATAATCATTAATTAACTATTATTACAGACTAAATTAATTTTAAAACTTCATTTAAACTTACCTTGTTGATCCTAGGTAAAGGCTAACACAGTTTATTACAGATTTTCGAATAAACACACTGTGCAGAACTTTTAGAAATGATTTTTGTAAATACGAAAAGAATTCTAACGTTGCGCGACGAAGCGGGAAATATTTAAAAATATTGATTGAACTTGGGAGGACCACTCCGCATGGATCTTACTCGTGTTCTGATTGGGCTGTTAAGCATGCGCACACTGCCTAGAAACGATGTCTAGGGGTTGTTTATAAAAACGATTTTTTTGTTTTGTCTCGAGTTGAAGGTCTTCTTTTGTTATGCCTGCACATATTTATGTAATTTTATCTCGTTTGCACCGTTTCAATTCATAGTTAATACATTTTAGGTTTTTAATTTTGTAGGTATTATAATTTACTTGATATTAACCTAATTAATAGGTGCTGACAGTGTTGTCAAGTTTTAATTAAAGTAGGTCCAAATAAAAGGTCGCAGGAACATTTCATTTATTATAACTGAGCTTAATACGTCACAAGTTATTTTATTTGGAGCTCTCTGAAATTTCATTCATTCATTTATTTATGGAAATATTTAATTTCGTATAATATCTATACATATATTCAGTAACTGTTTTGTAGCTATGTGCTTGACTGTTAAAACATATTTAATATATTCACTATTTTTTTGTACATAATTATATGTATATTACTTGCCTGAGCTCTCACTGCGGCTAGATGGAGCTGAGTCGCCCTGTAGTCATATTTCTTCAAAGAAATCTCCTCCTGAAATAATAAATTGTTATGTAAAGCTTGCCAATTATTAATTTGCTCATTTTAATAAATTACTATATTTTAATGTGAATTATTGGATCAGTTTATATTTAATAAACATATATTTAAATACGCATACTCGTGCTTATATTTGTTAATAAAAAATAGCGAATTTTCAATTATTATCGTTGTTGAAATACGAATACGAATCGTTTTGTATTTGTATTCGTGTATTACGTATTCGTGTTTTTGTAGCATTTCCTACATATAACGACATCTCGTAGACCAGCAAGTAAAATTACAAACATGATGTTTCAGTTTCCTCTTCTAGTTGTCTCTAGTAGAAAGAATTTTATAGATGACAGCACAGATGGCGCTGTTGTAATAAAAAAGATAATAACAGATGTCGCTAAATACAGAAACTGAATTCATTTCTGTAAACTCTTTACAACAAGATTTTGTAAAACCTGGGTCCTATTTTTGGCATTTCTCATGTATTACCTATATAATATAATATTAATGATCTTGTCATTGTTGTCTAAGGACATCTGACAACAACTAACCCAATGTTTTGTAGCAGTGCTTTAATATGTTTGGCAGTGTTTTTTGCCGAAATTGAAAATTGTTATTGTACGTAAAAAGTATAATAAAAAATATATCTAATTTAGCGGTAAGTTCTTAATATTAGTAATTTTAGTGGACAGTAACGGAGTTGCAACTAATACATCAGAATTTATTTATATATTTGTGTGCAAAAAGAGGTGGTTATATTTATTTTAAGGGACATGGGCTACATTCCTTAGGTTCTATACGTAATAATTACTTTTTACTTGACAAGTATTGAAATAGAGACCAAGTACGACGTGTATGCCGCTGTAAATAAACTTTTGAAAACTCCTGTTTTGTAAAATTAGTACCTTATGTTCGTATTTATAACAATACCTACTATTAAAAGTAAAAAAAAAATATATTTACGACCCGCGTGGCCGAGCGGTTACGATACCAATCTAACGCGCAGTGGGTCCCGGGTTCGACTCCCGGCCAGACAGGCATCTGAATAATGAGTTTAGATTTCTGTTCTGGGTCTGGGTGTTTGTGTACTCGTCTTTGTGTGTCCATGGCACCCATGACACAGGAGAAAATCCTAGTGTGGGGCTATGAGTGTAGAA
>DWNE01007975.1:0-11851 GCA_018249875.1 Cecropterus toxeus | reverse complement strand
AAAAATACGCCAAAGTTGCTGTAATTAATATTTAATTACTAACTATGACGCTGATTTGTTATCTCATAACATTAATCGATATAATAATAATATAATATTCAAATACTGGTTTTATTTAAACAATATATACGCATTTTAATTTTGGGTTCCCCATCACCCCAGTGTAGGAACACTGAGTGCGCCAGATAGTGTAGGGTTCTAGGGTTAAAACTCGAGGCAAAGTCCAGTGGTTTCCAAACGATTCCCGCATTGAATCCGTATTGAATATTTAATATCTAACGAGGGATGATCATTTGTCTTACCCAGTAACTCCGAACCTTCTTAATGAAAGATGGAAATCTAGTCACTTTCGTATTAAGCTTAACTAAGATGTTATGTGTTTGTCAACCAGCTTGGGGGTCTGTCATGCAGACAATTATGGGTTCATTCCAATTTCTATTCTCAACTTAGATGTTTGTGTATTCATCTTTGTGTATGAACATGGTACCCACGACGAGGAAGAAAGACCTAGTGTGGAGCTATTATGAGTGTAAAAAGCGTTGATTATGGTAATTATTTACTAATTCGTTGTTATAGTGTTAATATTGCTGGTCGAATATGTACAATAAATTTGCTTTGTTCTTGGAAACTGGCAATCATGCTTTTTTCAGAATAAATTTAAATCATTCTGGAAAATCTCGCGTTTAACTATTTATCTATCTATCTATCAGCCCTTGAGAGTCCACTGCTGGACATAGGCCTCCCCTAATCGGCGCCACTCCGACCAGTCCTGGGCTACCTGAATCCAGCGATTAGCCGCCGCCTTCTTCAAGTCGTCAGTCCACCTGGACGGCTCCTTTTGCCTAGACGTGGTCGCCATTCGAGGACTCTTCTACCCCATCGGTTATCTGCCCTACGAACGATGTGGCCTGCCCAATGCCACTTCAGCATACTTATTTTGAGAGCTATGTCGGTAACTTTCGTTCGCCTACGGATTTCATCATTACGAATTCTGTCGCGTAGGGAAATACCAAGACTTTGAGCTTTCGTATGAGGCTCACAGTAAGAGACCACGTCTCGGCGCCGTTTGTCAACACTGGCAACACACACTGCTCGAACATCTTCGACTTCAGGCTATTTGCGTTTAACTATATGATATAAAATTGTACAGTGCAACAAAATTATGGGTTTGACTACAACAAAGTTCAATTTCTTCTTTACCGTGCATTGGAATAAAACGTATATTATATTTTATTTCTCATTCAATTATTGTTTATAATACTTTGATTCCCGCTTAGTATTGAATGTTTAGTATTCAACGAGGGACGATCGTTTGTCTAATCCCTCCAATTATTACAAACAACGGTATTATTGAAAACGTCGCAACCGAGTCGTTTACCTACTAGGCTTAACTAAAGTGTTATGTTAATTGGGTACTAATTACATATTAGTGTGATAATTTTGCCTCAAAGTCTACGAAGCTCTTATTACTCAGTTAACTTCATGTTCAAGCGGTACTGTTATTATTATTAAATATGCAAAGTGGTTATAAAAAGTTCAATTGCAATAAAATAAGTCACTTTCTACGCAGTAGTTTTTAGAAGTACCCTTTAAAATAATTTAATTTTTGCGGTTTATCTGGCATTTTACGTTTATAGTGCTGTGCACTAACTTAATGTATTATGCATTTTTTCAATATATGGACAAACCTAATAGCCATTATTTTACTTTTAATTTAACGTTTACTGGCTCGGGGGGATATTAAAGGTCTAAAACATTTACAGAAATGGGTTATCTGTCTAGTATTAATTTTTATAATTAAATGACTTATTTTGCTTCTATTTTTTTTCTTTATTTAAGATTAATGGAATAAACGAGTATTCAGTTGATTTTATGGTAAGCAGTTCTATTAGACACTATTGTGATAGTAACTCTATAAATAATAAAGGCTCTACCTGAAGTCTTAAAGAATAAACATAAACGCTTTCTACAGTAAGATTTCCTCCTGTGTCGTGCCATGGACACCCAAAGATAAATACACAAACACCCAGACCCAGAACAGAAATTTAAACTCGTTATTTACAATTCTGTCTGGATCGACCCCGGGACCCACTGCGTGTCAGTCCGATATAGTGACCGTTCCGCCACGCGGGTAGTCAATATTTTAATTTGCAAAATAATTTTTCTTATAATTTTTGTGCAAAAGCAACTAATAACAAATTCAACTGCCAGTTGTTACTCTATATCATACAATATTACAAAATCACGTGTCATAAAAATAATAATGTTGCAATATTAAATCCCTATTTCGATATATCCTAAAATATCCAATATTGATTAAATTGATCACTAAATAATTAATAATCGGCGTGAATTAAATGAAACACTCAATTATGTGGCCGCTTGGCGCTTCGAATGGTTATCAAATAGTGGGATCAACACCCTATCAATTATAGCTATATTCAGGGAGTCATGGGTTGAGTAAAATGGAAATCAAAGTGACCCAAAGACAATTACATAAACAGGGCATTTGCTATTAAATAAAATGAAAGAATATGTGTATGGCATTGGATCAAAGGATGAGTTTATTGGCTTAGACGAGCGAGTTGTATAAACGAATAATAGTCCATTGAAAAGTTACATTTGGGGTTGCATGTTTCAGAGGACGCAATTTCATTTTTTTAAAGTGTAGGGGGGGGGGGGGTCAGTGTAAAGCTAAAACCAAGTTTGTGGGATCGCCACTCTTGTCCCAAGGCCGCCATCTTGAAAATAGGGGTTGAAATGGTTTTTACGATATATCTCTTAAATTATCAATCAAATAAAATATATATAAACATTTTTTGTTGCAAATTAAATTCTCTACAACTTTGGTCCTGTAACTTTTTGTCGTCGAACTATAAATAAAAAAGTTATAAGCGAAAATGTTAAGAAGTTCGAGAAAAAAATATATTTTTCGATATAACTTCTTTTTTCTATTATGCTTATAGGCGGGGTTGAACTTAATCTACAATGTTGACATCATATGTCAAATCTTATAAATAAATCTAATTAAACAAAAAAAATAAAATAATTTCAGTTCGGTTTTTAATTTCAGTTGTATATATTGTATTTTTAGCAAACAAACATTTGATATTACCGTCGGGGTGCATATAAAATGTTTGGCTATTTATATTTAATTTAAAATGACGTCTTCAAATTATATATGTATACTAACAAGGTAAATTAAATAAAACCTTGTTTCAACGATTACTTGTAATATATTAGGTTAATAAGGACATTTTCGTTGTAATTGCTACTTTTATGGTGTCTTGTATTTGAATTGTTTTAGGTTAGTATTATTATTTGTTTACGTCTACAATAATATTTTATGTAACGTAACATAATCATACTAACAAAATCCTTAAATAACTTTATCCTGTTGAAAAATAAACAAGCCAACACAACACTTAAAACTCGTGGTAAAGTCCAGCGGTTTCCAAATGATTCCCGCTTAGTATTCTATATTAAGCATTCAAAGAGGGACAATCGTTCGTTTTATTGTTTGAAATATTATACTTATATTAAACTATTATAATTGTGTTATATTAAATTTTATTACTGAAAAATAAACTTAATCATTTGTATAAATATAATTATGTGTCTTCTCGCACTTTGCCTACAATGTATAAAACATTATAGGAAAGCAAGAGGTAAATAGAAAACTTACTTGGACCAAGTTTATAATCTATAAAAAAATAATAAAAAAAATAAAGAACCCAACGCTACAAACTGAATAAATTAAAAAAAAAAACCAAAAGTTTTTTTTAATTATAGAAATTTTACATTTGCTCGAATAATTGTGCTACAGTGTTGCGGCGGGGTATTGCTGAGTTTGGAGACTAAATAAGACACATAGCGGTCTATCTAATATCAACCTATTAGATCGGGAGTTTAAAAAGAAATTTTGACAATCAATCTGATGACCCACAGTCATCTCATCGTCGTCAACCCCACTATTGTCCCACTGCTGGGCACGGGTTTTTTCTGAGAGAATGAGAGAGTTTTAGTCCATAGTCCTCGGCGCCGGCCAAGTGCAAATTGGTAGACTTCACATACCTTTGAGAACTATTTTTTCGTTTCATCAGGATATTTTCCTTCATCGTAAAGCAGTGATAATTAAATTCTAATACGCATAATTTTAGAAAAATCAGTGTTCGAACCTCGGACCCTCAATTGAGAGGTCGAGTTACAACCATTAGGCTGTCACTGCTCATACGCTCACGGCTCAAAGCTATCGCTGTCATTTAAGTCCAGTCAATATCACAATCTACATTTATTTTCAAAGTCAAAATTGAAATAATAACGATCTTTATATTAAAATACACTATAGAATCAAATTTTGATAATCCAATCACTAAACAATTATCAATTGGAGTCAATTGAATGAAACACTCAATTATGAGACCGTTCGACGCTTCGAATGGTTCTCAGATAGCTGGATCACGCCCCAATTAATTATTAGACAATTCAGAGACATGGGCCGGTTAAAATGCAAATGAAACCAACCGAATACAATGTGTACGTAAGTAATCCATTTACACAATTAAATGACAATATCATTGTTATTAATGTTAAAACAAAAAATCCGACTGCTTAAGAACGATTGATCGTCCTGTACTCCGCTGAAAAATTAACGGTTATTATGATTTCTTGCCTATTTGATCGGCCTGTTGTTACAACTGAATTGGTGTTATGTAAAATTTTAACTGTATCAAAAGTTGATCAAAGATATTTTTTTTTTGTAGAGATTTTAGAATAACTAAATAGAAGGTTTTAGATTAAACTATAAAACTCAAAGCTGAAAAAAGGGTCTGTAATAAACATGATAATTTTACGCCAACAGCGCTTGTTTTTTTCAAAACCTTAATTAAAAAAGGATTTAACATGTTTTAATTGCCAAGTTTCCCAAAACCACTTATTCACACTTGTAAATGTCTGCATAATCCTGGCATACGAATAAAACGGTTTAGCTCAGCTCATCTTCCATTCCTGTGTTCTCGCCATGTATTTTGCATATAAATTTTCTCACAACTGCGCCGAATATTTAGGTCTAGAAATGCTAAATTACTTACATTATGTCTGTCAGCAACGGCACTACTGAAATTAATATGGAATACGCCGCCCCATAATAGTAAATAGTAATTTACATGTCAGACATTTTATGACTCGTTTGAGCTTATGTCACATTTAATCATTATCATCGACCTATTCTATTGCTAGATATGAGCTTCCTTTCAGAAAGAGGATTTAGGTCATATTCTCCGCTAGCACAGTGCGAGCATAGACAAGAATATAATGGAGAACTCTTAGGTATGTAGTTCATGGGGTTTCGTGTCATCGTTAAACTGTGGAATAATCAAGTTGTAATATTGCAAAATCAATTCGGTTGATATAGGCCTACTAGTCACAGGAGAGATCATAATTATATGACGCATATTATCATATTCAATTATATCTTTTACTAATGAACTGGTTTTATAACTTCAATGCATTATGGCTCAAAAGAAATTCATATGATAGATTTTAAAATTTTACTCGCATAGAAACAATTTTTTTTATTTAAGCAGTTTGTTAATATATTGTACAATTTTATTGGCCATTTTCATAATAAAGATGGATGAAGATAGGTACCTGACATATCACACAACTATCCACAGTGGAAAAAATATCAACGTGTCCAATCAATCAATGTCTTAGCGGAAAAGAACCTCAGCTTTAAGTCGATAACGTAGAATGATACAATCGAAAAAGTGTTTACTTGAAAAAATGGCCAAGTGCGAGTCGGACCTGCGTACGTAGGGTTTTGTACGATTATCAGCTATCAAAAATTGGCCAAGCGCGAGTTGGAGTGAGTTCGCAGGTGAAGGGTTCCGTAGCATTATCATTCACAAATCTTGAAGGAAAAATATAGCTCTGTTGAAAAATAATAAATAAAATTAAACATCTTACTAACTACCATCATAAGTTTGTTTCTCATGCATTTGTATGAAAAACAAAGTTATGTTTGCGGTTTTTGAGAAAAAAAGGTTTTAGAAACCTCAATGTTATTTTTGAATACCTTTCTATAGATATCCCACGCGTGTAGGTAATATGAAAAAAAAAATGTTTTAGTTCCTTGTATCGGGACGCCCCATAAATATAATATATTTTTTTATTTTTGTACATGATTCGGAAAGCGGTTAACAGAATACACTTACCTACCAAGTTTCAATTCTGTAGTCTTAATAATTTACGAATAAAGTGGCTGTGTCATACGGACAGACGGACAGACAGACGGACAGACAGACATGACGAATCTATAAGGGTTCCAATTTTTGCCATTTGGCTACGGAACCCTAAAAACGGTAAATAAATTACGTTTGTCGTATAAATATGTATACTATTTCAATTGAAATATTTATTTTTAAAATATAATTAACTATTCTGTGAATATTCTAAGTGTCCATTTGTTATCGTTATTAATATCGAGCAATAAAAATCACATTTGTTGTATGCCCCGTCTCCGCATCCTCCGTCTCCGTATATTTATTCTATTCTATCTTGACAGACAGACAGATAGACGGATAGACGAACGAGTCTTAGTAATAGGGTCCCGATTCTACCCTTCGAGTACGATAACCCTACAAAATAAGTTACTCTATAACTTTCATCGCAATTCAATAATAAAAACATCTATTTTACCCCTTACTACTTATTATGCTCATATGAACAAATCTTCGTCTTCTCCTTATTCACAACTTTTAATAAAGTCAGATATTTCGTTTATACTACTCTTTATTGTGCTACAAATATTCTGGAATCCTTACAAAATATAACTCATATTGTTAGTCTCCGTGTCAACAACAATATAGTAACATCAATAGACGTTGTGGAATGTGACAGATATGAAATATTTCTTATTCAAGCTCCACAATGGGACAGCGCAAACATCGTGGGAGCGACCGAGATATGACGAATGATGTACTCGAAAAATGACAAAGTGGTGAGACTAACGACGCAATGGCCGTGAATGTATGTAAAAACAGCCCCCGAGGCGTATTTGAGAGGAAACAAACAGACAATTACCAAATTGAGTTGAGTTAAAGCCATCCACACTTTATAACGAAATTAAAGCTACCGGCGGAACAATTTATATCGTTTCATGTGTTTTGAGATTTATGGTCGCTTGGATTATAAGGGAGGGAGTGTTACTGTTTATTAATATTTCACTGTCGTAATATACTTTTATAAGTGCTTACTTAAATAATATGGACAATTTATACATAGATAAAATGAATAGAAAAGTGAATACGTAAATTACAAAGAGAATGAATGTGTGTTTGTGAAAACAGTATATGAAGTTGAAGTTTGATATTAAATTTAGGAATAGTTCCTGAATTTTTAATTTTAATCGTAGAACTAAATAAAAGCTACCGTTGAAAAATACATTTCGTTTTACCTATTTTGTGTTCTAGTTGGCAAAGTTTATGAGGACGAACTGTTGCATTGTATAAATGAATTTCTATTGGTTTTTTTAATTACCTATAAAAAGTTTATATTTAAAATAACTGTTATTAATAACATTTTTACGATTAATTACTTTATTATTATGTTTAGTAATTACCATCTTTTGACGAAAATCAAAGTTGATAATGATGATAAAAATGTTATGGATGATGACGACTTAATTTACATTAGTAAAAATAATAAAACTAGTAAAGTGTAGTAGTAAAGTGAATTTATCTCGTTATAACTGACGATAGAAGCATTTATCTATAATGTTAGGTGCAAATAAAATTCTAAAACTTAATTTTATTGTCACTGCACTTTAGACTAATAATGCTATCATCAAATTAAGCACTAAATCATCCGAGAATATTCACCAAATAGTGTAAGTTAGTTTAAGTGCCTAATTTCCGAGAGCTCCAAATGCAAATGGTTTTAACTTCCCTCGTATTTAATTTAGCACTGCACCCCAGGGACAACCCTGATTATATTTACTATGACATCGTTAGTATTTTGCTCACTTTAGATAAATTGGTCTATTTTCTTAATATTACGAATTGCTTCGGCAGTTTAATTATTTATTGTATTATATCTGTTCATGACCATGAGCGCTAGTGGACATTTAATATAGGGTGGACGGTCGTACTTATTGCATGATCGTTTGCTACTTCTATTATAAAATAATAGTTCACCTGATGGTAAGCAGCGACAACTCTTAGTGGATAACAGTTCTTCCACAGTCAAGCCACGGATGAGTTGCTACCCACGTTTAATACACTTTTAAATAGAAAACATAGCAGAATTTCATACTACTCGTAATATTTTTGGGCAGACATAGGTGTGCAATCAGAATTTTAAAACTATACTTAATTTAAACGACATAATACACTTCTTACCGAGAACAGTAAAATTATTAACAATTATTATATAATTAAGTACTTAATCATATGATAGTTTCGGTGTATAAAGATGTAAGTCATGATCATTATCTTATAAATCTTAATGTCTATTCAGGAATTCTTGTGTAATAAAGTTTCTATATCATTCTTGTTCTATGAGTTAGTCCACTTAATAGTTCTAATTGGACCGTAAATGGCACGTTAGAACAGTTTCAAAAGTTAATTTTATTTAATTTGGCAGCGTGCCCTAAAGACAAACTTGATTATTATGTCCTTCACGATGTTATAAACCTGTTATGAGACTAAGTACAACATAAATAAAATAATTTCCATGTTACAAAAGATGGGAGACACCGCGTTTAGCCTGCGGCGGTACCTCTTTTGCATTTATGTCAGTATATTCAGCAATACTCGTATTTCTTTATATAATATGGATGTAGCAAAAAAGCATGCAGATTAGCTACAGATGACCACTCCTACCCATAAATATTTGTAATCAATCCAAGATAACATCACAATTTTATTAACATGATAAATAAAATAAAAAAAAAACAAACATCAGAATCTTAAGGTTACCTACAGATGCCATGTCAACCTTTCGGGAAAGAGTTAGAGCAGCTCTGATAAGAATGTCTTACCAGACCCTAAAACCAGAACACGTTTGTGATTAGCACTACTTATATATGGGTGAAGAAATTGAGGTGCTGGTGCGCCGTAGGCAAACTAAAAAATACTCTACCACTTTGAATATGACTTTAAAAATCCTGATTAAAAATGATGTTTTTTCCACATCCACTCTAAGGATTCTTAGTCCTGATGGGTCACAACGTATCATCCTTATTAAGACTCCCTGGACTTAATTACAGATATTTGTGGGTGACGATGATTACTTACCACATACTGATAGTTTTTCATTCTCAATTTTACACTTTTACTATAAAAAAGATTCTTAATCATTAACAAAAAAGTCATTACCAGTTTAGACTGGGACTAGATCTAACTGGTTTGGTTCTAGAGCGAAACCAATACGATCTCGTGGTAATGAAAGCGCCTAAGCTATTGTTATACAAAGTGATTTAGAATTTTGTTAAACTTGGGTTTCCTATGATAAATTTATCAAAGATCTTTACGGCGATACTTTCATTTTATTGACTGAAGATACACAATTTGAATCAATTGGTTTGAAGAAAGACTTTTCTAAACTGTGTCTTTGAAGAAAGGAAAAAGAACCGGAAACTATATTAAAATTATTGAATTAACTCAATTATTGAGCCTTTAATTGATATCAAACATCTAGCGATTGTTGGTATTATCAGAAAGCAATCCTCAAACATTATCGAAGGCCGCGTGATAAGTTTTAATATTATACATATATCCAATATTGCTCCAAAATTCAAAATCATAAATGATCAAAATGGATTCATACAAAACCCATTCGAAATATTATCAATCTACCCATTTACCATCCTAAGAACGTTTGCTTCTAAGGAACGGTGCAAGGAACTGCACAAGTATGTAAAATAATACAAATATAAGTATTTACATTGAAGTACTGATAAATAGTTAATTATTACCTACTGACTAATTTCGCGCTCCACCAATCCGCTGTAAAGCAGCGCCAAGCTCTAACCCTTTCCCTAACCTAAGAAGGATCCGTTTGCCGACAGTCAAATATCAAAAGGTTTTCACCTAAATCTACAGGTCATATTCCCCGCAAACATTTTGTAATGGCTGTGACATCGTTGAAATAGTTGCAACGGTAGCACAAACTCCGTAACCAGGCACCTAAATTGTACTACTTAATGACCTAAAGTTAGCTCATAATTAATTTGGCAGCGCGCCCCAGGGCCAACCTCGATTATTGTTACTTGCTTTGTCTATGAACACTTCAAGAACATTGGTAGTGGGTGTAATAGTATGATAAATTAAATGTTAATGGATTTTTATAATATATGAATTCAGAGGCTCATTAGATATTGGCAAACTAGCAACATTGTTAAAAACACTAGCTGTGCCACGCAGTTTCACCCGCGTTTGTTAGACAGAAAAACATAGCGTGATGTTATATAGCCTAAAGCCTTCCTCAATAAATTTACTATTCGACACAAAAATATTTTTTCAATTTGAACCAGTTGTTCCTGAGATTAGCGCGTTCAACCAAACAAACACTGCTTATAAACGACATTAAACGACAAGGGGTCAAAATCCAGGAGATAGGCAGTAATGTCTTCAAGAGATGTTATCAAAGCCAACTGGGGTCACCTGTACACGTTGGAAACGTATATTAGAGAAGGCTTATTTTCAGCAATGGATTTCGAAGGTCTAATTGATAGTTGGTTGATTTATAGGGTTCCGTACAAAAAGTGGATAAACAAAAACCCTATTGTTCAAACTTCGCTGTCCGCCTGTCTGACACCAGGCTGTATCAAATGAACCGTGGTAGCTAGACAGTTGAAATTTTCACCAACGATGTTTTTCTAATGCCGCTATAACAACAAATAATAAAAACAACAAACAATATTAAGGGAAGGCTACCATAGAATAAAAGTGTAGATAGATAATGATACGGAACCATTTATGCCCGAGTCCGACTCGCACTTGGCCGGTTTTATTTATGCACTTGTTTATCCATTTACCACAGTTATTTCACTCTTTCATTTTTGGTAGCATTATAGTCAGCTAAATTTCATTTATTTAGATAGATTTAATTTGCTTATAGTTAATATTTCCATGAAAAACGATTTGGAAAAAAATGTGTAATTTTTATTGCAGCGAAACTTTTGCGTTTAAAATTACTTAATGTTTTAAAACGTTATAGAAATATACTTTAAATTTTATTATATTTTGGCTACCGATATCAGCTGCTCAATAAGCGATCACAATGGCAAAGTCAATCGAAACAAAGAAATGAATTTGTACCAACTAATGAGGCAAGCTTCGTTCATAATTAATTCGGCAGCTTACCCTGGGGATATCCTCAATTACTGTTCCCTGTTTAGGTTTCCCTTGTCTTTGTACAATTCCCACAAGTACGTTCTAATGTTCTAATGTATCTACGTCACAAGAATAGTTGAGATGGTTACAGACTAGGTCGAAACCTAGCGACTAAATTATGCCAGTTAATGACCTAAAACTTCGCTCATAATTAATTTGACATCACGCCCCAGATAACGTCTGGATGACTCCTTATCCGATAAAAATATTGGTTAACAAATTAGAGTCTTATTTATTTGTGACGACCCGAGAAGCGGAGCGGTTACCATACCGATCTGACACTCAGTGTTTCGGGGTTCGATCCCCGGTCAGACAGACATCTGATATACTCGTACGTACAATATTATTATTATTTTTTTATAAATATGAAGTAGCAAACAAGGACTGAGATGGTCGCCTCATATAAAAGTGAGCCGGCAACCACACCCTTCCATCGAAACGCAAGAACTGCTTCA
>DWNE01007974.1:0-11851 GCA_018249875.1 Cecropterus toxeus | reverse complement strand
AACCGTGTCGTCCGCAGCAAGCGGCTGCCGGCGGTGTACAAGGTGCACCGGCCGTGGGGGCGGCAGGTGCGGCTGGAGCTGAAGCCGCACCCGGCGCTGGCGCGGCTGTGGGCGGCGGCGGCGGCGCCCGCGCTGCGCCTGCGCGTGTGGCTGGCGCCGCACGCCGCGCCGCCGCCGCCCTGGCGCGCGCCCGCGCGCGGCGCCGCGCTGCTCACCGACACGCCGCTCATACGGTAACCGTTACTACCTGTCCGCGCTGAGTTTGCCGGTCAAAGGAATGCGCCTCCCCCCCCTTACATCACCTCTCAGTCGCCCTAAAATGTACTAAACGTATCTAAGGCAACATAATTTTTATAATAAAAATATGCCTAATCCGTAACAACAAATAAATATTTTTTTTTTCAAACTTCTTTTATTTTTGTTGACGCTTCTACATGTTTGACGTCACGTCGTCAGCGGCAAACTTAGAGCGGACGTGTAATACAGAGATACTACTCTCGATTGCCAACTGGAACTACCAGTGACGAAGGTGATGAAATCAAAATCAAATCAAACTTCAAACATTTTAAACTAACGTAACTCAACTTTCATCAGGATGCCAATCCACATGACGAATCAATCAAAACTACTGGAGGAAGCTCCCCCGGGGTCTCTACATCCAGTCCTGGACAGCCTTAATCAGTTGGGCGAAGTGCCGTGGTTGATCAACAAACCTATTTTAGATTTACAACTACAAGTTTTCAGGTAAAATATTTGTTACAAAAAAAAATAATCTACATATTCGTGTTGTGAGCAAATTGTCTACAATAGTATAATTTTGTACATGTTAATAATTAATAAAAAAAATATTCTATTTACTTACTAACAGTAAATATTTATTTAGTAATTTGCCTGTCACTGCCAATTTCTTCCATCCTTATCATTGCATCAAATCAGAACAAAGTCTGTGTCTGTTAAAGTAAACACCAAAACCTAGAAGAAATCAGAAGAATGTCACCTAGTTATTATGGATGGTAGACATGACTGAAGACTGTTTCTTTATGAATTTAAATTTTAGCCCACCACTAAAATACGTTAATAATTTAGTTTTTCCAATATCTTTAAAAATACTCTTTGGATCGGTTCGCAGATCGGGAGGTGATAAGCGCTTGGACATCCCGCCACCCGCGTCGTCGCTAGACACGTCGCAGTTCCCGGCGGGCCCCGGGCCGGGTCCGGGGGCGGGGCCCGAGGCGGGCGCGGCGTTTAAACGGCGGCTGGCCATCAGCCGCGCGCGCGCCGACATGCATTCGCTGTGGTGTGACTCGCTATACAAGCTCTCGCTCGCTAACCATTATAGGTTAGTTTTAGTTTGTCATGTCAGAACTGACGGCAATATTTGTGTAACTTTGAAATTTTAATCCATGCGCCCATCTTACTTCTAAATAAAGTTAATACAATGTAGGTTCCATATTGACATCAATAACTTACCACTACTTCGTAAGTTGTTCTGTTTAAGGAGAAAAAGTCTTTTCTTAACTTAACTAGCAGCACGGAGCACAATGTAAGGTCCTATAATGTAGTCCCTGTTTTACAATTCGCATTTTATTACTGACGTTATTAATACAGTCAGCTTACTGTTACTTGTTAATTTTTGGTATTCTACCAAAAATTAACAAGTAACAGTAAGCTGTGTGATTAAAAAAATTGTAACTTAGTCGAAAACCAATAAAATATCCTTTTTAAATCTGAGCGTTGAACCTTAAGAATATTTCTTACAATTCACTAAAATAATCTTCAAACTTTCTCCCACACAGAGACCGTATATTCTGGCTACCTCACAACATGGACTTCCGCGGGCGCGTGTACGCGGTGGGCCCCCACGTGTCGGTGCTGGGCGCGGACGCCGCGAGGGCCCTGCTCGTGCTGGCCAAGGCCATGCCGCTGGGACCCAATGGCCTCCGCTGGCTCAAGCTGCACGCTGTTAACCTTACTGGCACTATGAAGCGAAACACCATTGAAGAAAGGTTGGTGTTAAATTGTTATAAAAGTATGATTTAGAGTTGGCATCACTCAGAATTTCTTTTTCTTTCTATTTTCTAAAATAATTTGTTTTGTGTGAACCTTACTATCTCTAGTAAAGTACTATGTCTAGTAAAGTAAGTGCATATTATGTTTTCATGTTTTGTGCATCTTGTTAACCATAATTCTTTATAGCTCATCAATGTCTAATTTACTCTCATTTATTTAAATGATGTGTTAATTTTTATGTTAGAATTATTTATTTATGTCAAAGATACAAAATGAAACTTAAAATTTTATTTACATCTGTGTGATAAAAGCTGGTGTGTGGGTGGGGCAGATTACTTAGAAATTGATAAATTTGTTTCTTGATTATTATTCTATTTATTTAAAATTAAAATTTACAGGTTCATGTATTTATATATATCATAAATCTAAAAGCTACTTTTCCTATTCAGATATCAATATGCAGAAAGCATAATGGACAAAATTCTGGATTCTGCCGATCATCCACTGGATGGGAAAGGATGGTGGAAGGAATCTGAAGAGCCATGGCAAACTCTAGCTTGTTGCATGGAGATAGCTAAAGCTATCAGATCACCAGATCCTGAAGGTATGTTTGAATTTGAAAGTTCTATTTTTTATTGCGGTATAAGTGGATTATTATTAAAATAAGAGCTAAGGTACAATAACCTTAACTCTTATTTAACCAAATTTTAACATTGTAGGAGTTTTCACTACTAAGGATGGGGATGTATTATCTACGGATGGGGGTTACCTGAGGGTATATGGGCGTCAAAATCACTTTAAGGAGATAACAGAAAATTTATTTTGACCATCTTTTTCCCCTTCACTATTTATTTTATCGTAATTTTGGAGAGACTGACATAATATCTGCTATTCTAAAGTGGCTCCGGTTTTTTTCTTGAAATGTAAAGCCGAGACCGTTTGCTACTGCCATATGTGTATTATAAAAATATAAGTATTGATTTGTATGGTTGTGTCTCACGACATCAGCGTACATGTGCGGGTTCCCGGTGCACCAGGACGGGTCGTGCAACGGGCTGCAGCACTACGCCGCGCTCGGCCGCGACGCGCCCGGCGCCGCCGCCGTCAACCTGGCGCCGCGCGACCGCCCGCACGACGTCTACACCGACGTCGCCGCTCTCGTCAGTATCGCATGCGCGCACACACACACACGTACACACACACGCACCCGCACACACGCACATACGCACTCGCACACACAAACGAACTTCCTTGTGCTCGCTATGTAGGTGTGTATAGATGAGGCGTCGTAACTGAAACAGCTAATAGTGCGGACTGATTTATTCCATGTATATTAATTGCGAGCAGCTAATTGACTGACTCATATATTATGTGCGACTATACAAATATTAATTGTGCTCGGCACATCCTTATGTACACACACGCAAACACACATATATAGGCACACAGGCACGCACGCGCTCAAAATATGCTCTTTCTCATACATTTGTTTTATGCATGTACATGCGCACACAAGTGTGCGTACATACATACATTGTTTTAGACACATATTCATGTTCTCTTTCCCTCACATACACATGTATATACACACACGCTTTAAACTACCCACGCGTGCACACCTGCTACATTGTCGAAAATTAGATGTCAGTCATGCAACGTTAGCGTGTAAACTCGCATACACGTATATTTCAAAGTACAGATACATATTAATTAATTTTTGCACCATAAATATGTCAAGGTAATATGAAAATGCATATTTATGTTATATATGCAATTTCTTATGTGCTACAATTTCCATAAGTGGGACAATTTGTGTCATGTGCTACATTCATGCAGAGAAAAAAAACGTTATTACTTATTAACGCAAATATACACCAAATTTAGCTCCAATAAACATAAAAAATACAGACAGATTGAGAACAGAGAAATCGGTTAATAAACACATAAAAACGTCGCAACTAAAGCAAGTACTCGTCAGGTGGAAAAGCAGCGCGCGCGCGACGCGGCGGCGGGCGTGGCGGCGGCGCGCACGCTGGCCGGTTTCGTGCGCCGCAAGGTCATCAAGCAGACCGTCATGACCACCGTGTACGGCGTCACGCGCTTCGGGGCCCGGCTGCAGATCGCCAAGCAACTTAAAGGTACCCACACATACTCTAGGCTAGATACGGATTGCGCTGAAAAACAGCGCTGCACAGAATTCCAATTCCGTGTCAGCAAATAATGAGCCACCTCCTTTTATCTCTGCCCAATTAACCTTATTAATCTTCATGTATAAATGTAAAATAAGGAGATAATAAAGTATATTATTATAATAATTATTACTCTCTCACACACACAGGCACGCGCGGAAAAGCGCACCTACACGAATACACAAGTATAATTCGATTCATTTTTTATGTTTTCTCGTGATTGTGAGTATCATTAGTCTTTTTAAAGTGAAACTGCGCTCAAGAAGATATTTTTTTTAACCGACAGCGTCAGAAGGAGGATAATATTTGTCGAGCGTATACACAAGCTAAATACTCCTCTCACAGTGGTGAGATACTTTAATATAATTGTAATAGTTCTACCTTTTAACTAATATGAGTATATGGAGGTTTCTTTACATGCAATTTAATTTTTTTTTGCAGACATTGAAGAGTTTCCGAAGGAGCATGTATGGACGTGTTCGCATTACCTCACCGCGAAGACATTCGACAGCCTGCGCGAAATGTTCACCTCCACTAAACTCATACAGGACTGGTTCACCGACTGCGCCAAGTGAGACTTGTGCATTATTACTTTTCAATCCATCACCCTAATTAAGGTTTACTGCTCATTATAGGTTTTTTAATTCAGACTATAGTAGCAAACGAGTCTCCAGTCCACCTGATGATTACTGCCACCCATCTGCTGCCTGGACATCTGTAAGCAACTTCATACAGAACATGTGTTCTATCTGAAGTCGATCATAGATGCGTTACTTCGTCCGAGGAGTAGGATCATCGCCTCAAATACAAGTGAGCCGGTAACCACACTGTTCCACTGAAACGCAAGAACTCTTTCACGTTAGAAATTGGTGATGCGGTGGTATCTCCCCGGTCGAACTACACCCATTTTACCATTTGGTAAAACTATCTGGTGTTCCTTAATGGAGGTTTCTGCTGAAAAGTTATCTCATCTGTTGTGTGTGTTGGGGTGTGTGAGGATACTGCTACTCATCTTCTGGATTTAGTCGCCTCATACGACATTCATGGGAATGTTTTACATGATAGCGTCATAAAAATAACATTGATGAAAAATTTAATACAAAGGAGTTAATTGAAAATTATAATTTTTTAATAAATTAATATTTATTTACAATCGTTTTTTTAAATATTTTTTATTCCGCGCTTCGCTTGCGCGTTCCGCGCTCACGCTTGCACGCTCAGGCTCAGGCGGTACGCGACATTTTTTCATGCTTGCCGGTGTTCATCGGTTTATCAGACATTATCACGTCAAAAAGATTTTTTATAACATTGAAAAGCATTGAAAGCATAATGTTTGTGTGTAGGGTGATTGCGGGCGTGTGCGGCGAGAGCGTGCGGTGGCGCACGCCGCTGGGGCTGCCGGTGCTGCAGCCCTACTACCGCCGCGCGCCGCACGACGCCGCCACGTCAGTATATACTGCATGTTTTACAAGCGACTTTGTTGCTTAACATTGACATAAAAATAATATACTTAAATTGTATACTAAATGCTTTTTTAAAGTTCTTACATGATTGAATATCCGTTCAACGTTTGGCAAAAAACGTATCGACGGACTTAGGTATCGTTTTTCTTAAGTGAAGTACGTGAACTAATAAAAATATCAGTAAGAATCCGATGAACTATTCATCAATTAATAAATTATAAAGTTCATAAAAACATTTTAAAAAATATAATACATTTATAATCTTCTTAATAGAATATTTTTAATTAAATTATGTATATTTGTAGGAACACCATCATTTTGAATCTTTATTAAATCAAGGGAAACGAACTCATAGATTGACCTGTGTAATTCAACATTTTCATAACAAATAATAAAAAAATGATATTATTATTTTCCCATTAACGTTATTAATGTCACGTCTGCAGTCGTCCGTGCACAATGAAGCAGCGCAACGCGTTCCCGCCGAACTTCATCCACTCGCTGGACTCGTCGCACATGATGCTGACGGGGCTGCGCTGCCAGGCCGCGGGGCTCGCCTTCGTCTCCGTGCACGACTGCTTCTGGACGCATCCTCACTCCGTCGACGCTATGAACAAGGTAGGCCTCGCACATCCAAATGCCATTAGTACGAGTACTTGTTTGAACGATTGCGTTTTCAGTTCGATCATTTCTTGCAATGTACAATGCAATCAGTGTATAGACGATTCAGTCATATCTTGCAATGTATGGACGAACATTTTAATGGTGATCATTTTGAGAAAAGGTATAAAATGCTGACCGGACTGCGCAGTCTTAGCGAAGCTATGGAAAATGAAATCGATAAGATGCAACAGCTATACCTGATCTGTCCATTGAATATGCAACTTCAACTGCTGAGCTTCCTCAAAAGGAACAGAATTAGTAAAATTAGAGGTGCTGCCATGATCTTCGCGTTCTTCGCGCGACTGCGCTTATTAGTGGCAGACGTAGAATGATTATTCTGAGAGACTTAAATAGAAAATTCTGCTTGTTACATATGTATGAGACAAATGGAATATGAATGGTATTCCCACAATAACTATTGACTATTCTTACTTCACTTGTATAATGCTTTCGTTGAACTTGTTAGTGTTTGTATGAACGCTAAAAATGATCAATATTTTTCAGATATGCCGTGAGCAGTTCGTTGCACTTCACTCACAGCCTATTCTAGAAGACTTATCCGACTTTCTCGTTAAACAGTACAGCTATCCTGAAAGGTTGGTACATACATAATTTACAAACTCTTCTTCATAAGATAATTTTCATGTCAATACATATTATAAATTATATAAACAAAATTCAGAGTTACCTTTAATTTTCCATAATTTAATTCTCTCAACATGTAAGTAGCATTATATGAGTCGTTCCAAAGTAAAATGTATTAAGCCCAGTGCCGACGTTTCCCGAGGCAAGTTGTAGATCGAAATTCAATTATGAACCCCTTGCCTGTCTCTATAGTCCCATTTGAGTTGCGCGTACACGTACAAGCCTCGAACTGGGAAGAACTCTACACGCCTTAAGTTTGTCCAATTTGATTTTTTGATTCGGACTTGGAACCTAGAGCGACCGCTCCGTTCGCCCGTAGGGCCGGCTCTAATTATACCTTCAGCTCATGACAGTAGGTTATAAGATTTGGTTTTAATTTGCAGTGAGTTAGACGAGCTGGCGGTGGGCAGCGCCAACAAGCGTCGCGTGAACAGCTTGCTCCGCGCCGTGCCCGACAAGGGAACTTTCGATATTCGAAGCGTACTCGACTCCGTCTACTTCTTTAGCTGAACACCCCACTGTCGAGTGCTGACAAGTTCCTTTAGTACGAGCGAATACGCATTGTGCTGAACCATTGTGCCTATAGATTTATTTTTATCTATAACTGTTAATGGCATGAAACCTCATCTGTTTCTTTTCTTATTAAATGATCGTCATTTTAATGGAACGAAGGGTTCAGTATGCATTCTGCATATATTTGTAACAGTGCTTGGAAATTGAAACAATAAAATTGCTAAACCACGAATGTTTCGGTTGCATTGCTTATGCTTACAAATGATATTTTAATGACACGACTCGATGTGGATAGACTGATGATAGTTGTATAGGTTTTATAGTTTTGTAGGCTAGGTCCCGCCGCGGCCGGACTGATCTTCCAGGTTGTGGCCTCCTAATAATTAAAACCTTATTTTCCAATAATATTAAAATGGTTCAAATAAACTTTTGATACTTCCTCTACGTAGATAGGAATGATAATTGTGTCATAAAAATATACAAAAACAATGTTCTTAACAAATGAGTTGGGTACAAAATTGTTGTCGAAATAAGTTAATAAATAATTAATAATAGTTTTTCAGACTACGACTAACAAAGATCAACTAAACTTAGTAGCGTAGTGTGCTGGAAATGTGTAAACTGTGATTTTGTTAGCCGTCTCGCAATAAAGTAAGTTAACAATATATCTGTTGTTTTATTTTGTTGTGTTAAATAAAATGTAACAAAAAATAAGTGTAACAATTATGATACCAACTAACTTTTTCGCGATACTGTAGATTGAATTTTCACTCGACTCGACTCGAATGGATTCGATTTTAATATTAAAAATGAATGAATGAAACAGTTTTATTATAAAATATCATATATTTTTGGTACAAAAAAATCTACTGACAGAACACGATTCACTTAACAATTTATTGATATAAATACATCATTAACACTGGACAGACATTAAATAATATTGACTGCTATAGCTTACTATGTTATGTAACAACGTTCATTAAAGGACAACAATAAAATTGATACAATAAATTATTTGGCTCAAGTGCAGTCTACAAATGTTCTATTTCTAAGCAGTTGCAATGAGTACAATGTCGTGTGTTATAAATGTATTTCTAAACATACAACATTATAATTTGCTTTATAGTAATTTCTAAGATTAGCTCTAACATATATAAATGTTTTATTTTACATCACATTGTTTCACATACAAAATGGTGGGGCAATATTGCAGTTATATAACTAAAATAAGACAATTTGGGACATGTGCAAACATTTAATAAAATATTTATTCATTTCTAACGGTAACGAATGTTACGTTAGTTGTTGGTCGAATAATTTAATGAAACTTTTTATGTTTATTCTATATTGAATGGAAAATCTTTATAATGGGTTTGGTATGGAGAACATTCATTTGAGTCCTCAGACGAAGCAACGGATGTAGGCGATCAACAGAGTTCATACAGGGTTGATCTCGGATGCCATTTTAATAACATTTGGGGTTGATCACAGGTGTCGTCAGAGTTGAGACAAGTGTGATGTTCGTCAGAGGCTACTGTCAGGTGATCTGCATGTTCGTTAGCTACTTATATAACATATAGATGTTTTGACATGACTAATCGCCCAAATTAAAATACAAGAATTTGAAGTTAAAGTCAAATTTTTATCTTAAAAATGTTTTATAATAATGTGTAAAATTATAAAACATTTTTTAGATCAACATGTGACTTTAACTCACTCAACTTTATTTCAGCAGTTATTATTGAATTAAGTTTTTTTATTCATTTTATAAATGCATACATATAAAATATTGTTTAATTTTCACCTGGATCTTATGTTTTTTTTTGTGTTATTATTAAATTCAAGCAGCGACATATACATATAAATATTTGATCATTACGTGTACGTTGGTGGCAAATCTGCGTCCATGGATGCTACTTGTATAACATACGTATATTTGTAAGTCACTCGGTGGCAGAATAAGCTATTGAACAAAACTGTTTGACAACCATCTGTGTCTAAGTTACCTTATTCACTAATAAATCGATTTAATTTGATGTGCAGGTGGTAAAACCAGAGTAGTTCGACTACTCAACGAACGACTACGACTACTCGCAATTTTTGCGCTTCGATGGAAGGTGTTGCCGGCACACTTTTATCATAGTCCTCGGGAGTAGCAACGCATCTGTAATTGACTTCAGATAGAACTCATGTTCTATTTGAAGTTGCTTACAGGTGTCCATGGGCGGCAGTGACCACCTATCAGGTGGACTGCATGCTCGTTTGCTACTTCAATCAGATGAAAAAAATGTATATCTGACATAATGAGTGCGTGTGTGTCAGTACGTGGCGGGCGCGTGCACGGCGGTGTGCGGGCGCGCGCCGGCCGCCGCGCCGCCGCCGCGCGTCGCGCCGCCGGACCTCGCCGCCGGGCTGCGGGACATGCGTACACGAAACTACATCTCACTAAACTGACTTACTACTCAGTTATACCTGAAACTACTGCTAATAATTTGAATCGCCACTTTACCAAGTTTATTTCTTAAGAATTACATTTTATTAATGTTTAAAATCTTATAAATTCCTTCTAGCATTATTCAAATGGTTAGAAAAACAGTAGCCGTCACGAACGTCCGAACACATCTGCCAGGTGTCCATCTGGCAGATGCGTTCGTACAAGGAATATTTATTTTATTTATTCATTTAATTCAGACAATGTCCATATAATAATAATAATATTGTTAGTAATTACTTATTAACTATGTTAGTATTACTAATTATACATGAATAATAATAATTAATCATAAAAATAATACAATTCTAATCAAATGACATAATATGCATAAACCACAAGATAAAGAAAAGAATAACGCCATTAACCGTACCCCGCACTAAGTCGAACTAACACCGCAGCCCGCTTAGTTTCGTTCGACACTTAATAGTACCGACATTGTTTAATACATGGCGCAAAAATCAATAAATGCAAGAATCGCCACGCGAACAACTACCTGCGCCTATAGATCTTTCATAAAAACTCATATCTCATCTTTCATAAGACTCGTTACGCCTATTTAATTTAATTCCAACCCACTCACCTCGACGCGAGAGCATCACTGTCAACGTCTTGGAAGCAGATCCACTGCGCCACGAGCTCTTCGCCCGTCGCGCACTCCAGCGTGCCGTTGTAAATCAGCAGGTCGTCCATTAACACCTGAGCAAAGAACGTGAAAATCACCCATTGACCGCTACACAGACCGATTCTCTAACCCTACACAAATACACGTAAACTTACTCTACTCCGACGTACACGAATTCGGAGTAACACCATTTTAAATTTGTTGAAAATATAGATTTCAACAAAAATCACTTTTATTGTAAAAACAAGGAATAAAGAAAATATCAAGTTTGTGGCATTACCTATACAATTTTGCAAGATTTTATGTAATGTTCCACATCAAAATAACTTCGGTGATAATTTTATATTTGTTAATTTAAAATTTAATAAACATTTTTATCTAAATGGGTATTCGGTTTAGCTTTCGGTCCCAATTAAACAAATTTATATATGTGAAATTACACCCTAATTTACGGAAATTCGACATACGTGGTTATTGCACAGTCGCACCAATCGCTTAACTTCGAATATTTCTGTATTAAAAAAAAATACAGTCGATGGATGTTCCCGTATATACCGTATGTACCGTATGTATGTTGGTGCGATTTTCTCTCTTTATGCATGTGTGTGTATGTGTGTACGCGTGTGCATGTGAGTGCACTCATGTAAGTTGATAAAGATAAATACTAAACTCAGGAGTGTTAATTTAGGAAAACTCCAAATATCCATCAGTTTATTATAAAGTACTAAGTGAACTCTGTGTAGTTTGCATAAATGTGTGCTCTCAATTTCTAAAGTATAAAAATAATATTAAACTCACACCAAACTCTTTGACTCCTCTCGTAGGTGTCTTTCCATAATTCCATATCTTCATACCGTAAACGGAGACTGGTACATCGAATACGAAAAATACTCTGAAAATAAATACACTATTCTATGATAAAATGAAAATAATAGTTTAATAAATACGTCTAATTCTATGCCTATTGTAAATTAGTAGGTTACCTCTACATATCCGTTGCGCGTACTAGCACTTTCTGTCTAATCGATGTATCAATAAATGATTTTACCAAAAATAATTATGAAACTATCATTCCATCAGCTCCGTGTGTTGTTGGTATTTTACAACTCCTTTTTAGGGTTCCGTAGCCAAACGGCAAAAATCGGAATCGTTATAAATTCGTCATGTCTGTTTGTCCGTCCGTCTGTCCGTATGTCACAGCCATTTTATTCGGAAACTATTAAGACTATAGAGTTGAAACTTGGTAGTT
>DWNE01007973.1:0-11851 GCA_018249875.1 Cecropterus toxeus | reverse complement strand
AGCTCCTTGGCACCTTGGTCCTTGGCACCTTGGTCCTTGGCACCTTGGTCCTTGGCACCTTGGTCCTTGCCATCTCCTTAACTCCTTAGCCCTAACGAAACTAAAAACTAAACAATTCTTAAAGGAACTTGTTCAGGAAATAGATAATTAATGCATGAACATCTTAACGGCTCTATCAGTAAGTGGTCATAAATTTCCAAAGCTCTCTCAAGTATGATAAACAAATTAGTACTAAAAAGTTTTCAGGCACAAATATAATATTTCAAGATAAGGACGCTTTGAACCAAATATAGCCCTCGGAGGAACAAAACAGACATTGCATTTTGAACTGCATATTAATGTTTATGGGTGTAGAGTGTTATGGAACAGTGCTCTTACTACGAGTTTAGTTTTCGCCCATCATTGCAAAGTATGGCGGAAAACGGAATTATAAAAGTGCAATATGTATTCTAATGTGTGGGCAAAAACGTAATAATTATTATTTTGAGGAAACGTAACAAACTCTTGGTAGGAGCATACTCGATGTGTTTGTGATCAAAAGTAGGCAATTATTTTATGCAATACTAGTTGTGCCCGCGATTGTATGTTTGAAAATGTAACATAACTAAAAATTGTAATAAATTTGATAGAATGTATGAAATAACACTAAATTTTATTTATGGATATGGATTAAGATACGAATAAAGCAAGAAATAAAGTGTGAAATAAAGCTGTAAATCCTTTTACTTTTATAAAAAAAGTGTTAGTGCTGTTGTGTTCTAGTATGGTATGAAGGATGTGACACACACACACACACGCGATAGGTTGTAATTAATATCAGCGTAATTAACCTAAGCTGAGGTGCGTACGGTCCGTGAGGTCCTCACACGAGTTGTCTTTAGGTCAGCTGCAATCCCTATATAACAAGAGGCGGAAGACCAGGACTCCGGCAGTAGTTGGAAACGCAACTGTCTCTCCTTCTAGCGAAGGAGAAAGAAACCCGGTAACGGGGATTAAAATCGCCCTCCCTTTACAGCTTTCGGCTCGTCCAAAATTGTAAAAGCCTACTTAAAGTTGACTTCAGATCTGCAGTATTTGAAGTCGAGTAAAGGCCAGAAATAACGGAATATGGATGTTACACAAGAGACTTTCCAATTACCACAAGTACTGCGTTTATTAATACGCATGCCAGTCGCTGTGACTATTGGTGAAAAGCCCCATTATACGTATATCCAGAACTGGACTTCAATAGGCTGAAGGATGGATGGAGTAACATGTTTCGACAGAAACGAACATTTCCTCGTAGGCAAGCTAATCTACAGCAATATCTTTATTAACAAATATGAGTGGTTGAACACCACTAGGTTCTATCAAGTGGTATAACCAGTGTAGTTCCCGGAAGGTACCACTGCAACATCTATAGAGAGGCATTTTTTGCGTTGCCGTGGAAGATTGTGGTTGCCGGCTCACTTATAAGGCGACTATCTTAGTCCTCGGGAGTGACTGCATCTGTGACCGACTTCGGATAAAACCCCTGTTTTATAGAACCCCTGTTCTATATGAAGTTACTTACAGATGTTCATTGTCGGCAGTAACCACTTACCATCAGATCGATTCCATGCTTGTTTGATACTGCAAACTGTTAAAAAAAGAAACAATTTAAACTTATTTAAATACTTTTTAAAACGTGCATGTACCTACACAAAAACCGTTTGTTATTTTGACTTCGCAAACTGCTTAAACCTCATTTGCGTATCATACATTTCAATGCGGCGTCGCTTGTTTATAAAATCCTTAATAGTTTTCAGCGGCCACAAACCCCGTTTAATTGTTACCAACTATTTGTATTTTCTTTACATTTCCCCGCCACCGCGTTACTGCGGCTGCAATAACAGAGTCCTCATTCCACAACCCTACATTGTTTTCCGGGAAATTGGAACCCGTGATTAATTTGTTTTACTCCCCTCGTGTGCAACGCCAATTGACAAATGACCTCCCCCTCCGCTCCTCTTCTTTCGGTTTGGGGAAAATAATGCCGGGACAGAAGAATGTTAGGGCTCAAGACACAGTGGTTTGGGTTATTTCGTTAGTCGCGTTTAGTAAATAGTGGAGCGTCTTCACGATGTCGGAGTCGGTGTTGGTGAAGGATTAAGTGTTTGTCTTACTGATCCCTACAATCTTGAGGGTAATGTCACATTAAAATAACTTAATCTATTTTACATGTGGTCTATGACATGGGGCTCTTCAAAAAATACGTGAAAAGAGTTCTCCTTCAAAGCCGGCGATGCATTGGCGACTCCCCTGGTGTTGCAAATGTCCATAGGCGTCGGTGACTACTTACCATCAGGTAGCCCGTCTGCCTTATCGTTAGGTTTAGGTATAAAAAAAGCCCAGATAAGAGATGTGATGCTACTCCTAAAGACTAAGTTGGAACGCCTCGGACACGTCCTTTCACACCGTTCAAACCAAAGCTCAGCAGCGCTTAACAATTAGGTCGGTAGGTGTGGCGCTGATGCTTCCGGAGTGGAATCGTTTAGGGTGCTACAACCTTCTTTTTACCCGACTACGTCAGAAGGACGGTAATGTTTTTTGAGCGTATGTATGTTTGTTTATATGTATGTCTATTTCTTTGGCACGCACTACAGCCTAAACGACTTGACGGATTGTGACGTGTAACATATCATTAAAATCGTCTGAGTTTGCATAGTAACATAGGCTATATATTTTTAAAAAATGGCGTCCGGAAAAAGACGAAAAGGGGGGGGGGGAGGGACGACATTATGGAAATCAAATGAAATCTAGTAAATAAACTAATTTAAAAATATACATATTGAAATACTTTTACTTATAAATTTAAAAGCCAATTTTGCATGCACTAAGCCGTTTGGATGCACATGCAAAAGAAATTGACATACATGCAAACATATATACATATATACATATATACATACATACATACATACATACATACGTTCGAAAATATTACCCTTTTTCTGACGCAGTCGGGAAAAATATACAGAGACATCCGCTAACAAAGATTTTTTTTTTTTATAAAGGGCGATTATTTAAAGGGTATTGTAGACGGCGCGTACGAAGTCATGAGCAACATCCAGTACAAATTAATTAACTTCGCTAACGAACTTTCCTTTCCATCGTGCTGTAACGTTACAAATGTTGTCGAGCACAGGAGCTGCAATTATGCGATATATTTTTAAATTTAATGAGCTAACGTCTATACTTTGCCAATAACGTGAATATGTGAGTAAATAACATTTTAATTCATATTAGTAAAATTTGCTGCTTAGGTCCTGAAATTGGAAGTTGACAGTTTTAGCGGTTTTAAAGATCAACTCAATTATTAAAAATCACCTTATTGCCTAATAAAAGAAGTGTTTAGCACTACTACTGCTTCTATTCCTGATCGTGATTATAAACAAACAAAAGAGATAATAGTACATAACATTGTAAAAAAATTTGAAGGGAGATTTTGGTCGAGGAAAAAATGAGATTGTGCAATTTGACGACCAAAAACAAGTCATTCCTCGATCATAATCGAAATAAAATTTTACTGTATACTACAATCGGTAAGGACCCATTACAGTATACAGTAAAAAAGTTTTTACCGTGCATATTAGTTTTTTCGCTAACATCTGCCCTCATAATTAAGTAGAGGTATCAGGGCTCTTATTTACTAAAACTTACACCATCATACATAATGGCAGCGGACTAATGCAAATCTGTTTGTTCCCTAACTTTAGTCCGTATTTACAAATGGTGGTATTACTTATCGTATGTTTATCAAAATTAATATCATTGTTATCATCATCATCATACCATTTATATTATACATGATGGCAGCGGACTGATGTAAATTAATTTTTACTTTAGTTTTAATCCTCATAATCGAGTGGCTACTTCCATGAAAAGTTTTAAAATTACATTGAAGCACGTATAGTTATCAGAACTAAATAAACAAGTGGATCCAAAAACATTGTATGTCGCCGGCGTCGGTGCAATATTTACATACGAGGTGCAAAACTTTTAATTAATACCGTTTTTACAAGTTTTTTCTCTGTTTTTCCCGTGTTTGCCAGCTTCGTCGGAAAAACTGAGGTTTTCGTATACCGTGCAAAAAGTAGAACGGTTGAACAGTTTGTTTTTATACCGTTAGCAATAAAAAGGTGATTTTACTAGTTTTTAACGCTGGAAGTATTGCAAAGATTTTGAGATTCTTACGTAGAGTTAGATAAATCTTTACGGTCTGATACCGTCGCCACAACTGCTACGGCCTAATTTGTAGGATTTGGAAAAAGACAAATACGTCACAAGGCATTCGAACTCCGTCTATAGATGATTACCCCTAAGGACTAAGTTTGGATGCCGTCTTAAGATATAATTATGCAGTTAATTTATGATATGACTCCAATTATACCTACAATTAATTTCAGACGTGAATAGATAACCAGAAGTGAATATAAGATTAGCTGATTTCTTTATTTTCTTACTTCACATAAAATGTACATAAATATAGTTGTTAATATAAAGTAATAATTTAAATTTGTACACCCAGATAATAGCCCATTAGGGACCAATTACAACTTCTCTATTTAGCCAACAGCATTGTAACGTACATATTTAACACCACAAGGAGACTTCATCAAGGGCGGTAATTAATTTTGTAGTAAGCTTTGATATCTATAATATGCAAGTGTAAGTATTATTTAGATTATAAAATAATAAAATTAAAACTGAAAAATGAAATAGTCCAAATTATATATTTCAAATATCATCCGTCTAATCCGTCTATCCTCATACATAATTAGTGAGATTACAGGGGCATGACGACTATAATCAACACAATGAAATAAAATGCCTTTATTTTATATCTTTTATTATTATTTTATATTTTACAGGCCCCCGGTAGTCACTTATAAATTATCAGTTACAATATTTGTACTACCGGACTGGAAGGAATTTATAAGGCAGGGGAATGATTTAAATTACGAAAATAGAAAATTAAGAAAAAATCTGTTTATGTTAAACACTAGATCAATATTAAATATATTGTTTTAGGTATAACAAAATTTCTTAAAATATATACGGAAAATTTGATCAAAAGCTTATACCAATTTTATCTCTAAAATAATTGTACCGATATAAAACAAATCAGTAACAGTATGCTTATAATTGCAACATTTAATAATAATTTAATAATTAAAATCGGATTAACAAATATCGCAAACTGAGCCTCCATTTAACAAAACTTATTGACCTGGGCCCTTTGTTATAATTGACAGACGATTGACGGTAACTGAAGGAATTCCACAATAACTCTTTTATTCGATCCCAAATATTCCAACCCGGCTTCAAAGACTTGTCAAACAAAGCCAGCTTCAAAGACCATGGAAGACGAATCTCAAAGGCTTTATGAAAATATACGGTTGTATTAAATAATCTTCCTATTTTAATACGGACGTTACACAGAAGCTGTTGTTGCTTGTTAATTCCAACGGACGTATCGAAGTAGGGATGCTCGGTATAATGATATCAATTTTTGATAAGATCTAATCTATAACATTATTAAAAAACAGTAAAACAAAAAAATCCTGACTGCGTAAAACATTTTTTGGAGTATACTCCTTAAGAATTGGTTTGTTGATATAAGGCGCCCGGTATGAGAAAAATATGAGAAGTAAAATCAACTGAACAATGACCTCGTTACGTTTTTGGTGTGAGCAGTGCAGCTAGATAGTGTGTCTCACTCTTACAGATGACAAAACAACTTATAGTGGGGCTACACTCTACGCACGATCTGGCTGCACTGGTTGTTAGTGTATTAAGACGTGTATAGAGTATGCTGCAAAGCGACTATATCTATATGTTATTGAGCCTGTTTATATAAATGTTATAAAATCTTAATTTAATGTTATTGCGCCTTTTTAAACAATCGTACTTAAGAAGTAAACTCCAGTAGTGCGTCGGAGCTGACACACACATTTTTATTTTGTTTTTGTACATAATTTAGACGGTGGTTGAATCAGTGTAATTCGACCTGGGAAGTACCACTGCCACGCCTATTTCTAGCGTGAAGCAGTTCATGCGTTTCCGTGGAAGGGCGTGGTTGCCGGCTCGCCTAAGGGGCCGTCCATTAATCACGTGATCTTTTTTAACACTTTTTAACCCCTCTCCCCTTTGGTGATACATGGTGAGGTTTAAGATTACCCCCTACTCCCCTACCTGCGAATTATTTTATTTTATTGTAATATTTACAGAATGCATGTATAAGTATCATTTAATTTTACTAAGGACAATTGAAGTATACAATAATAACATCTAGGAGTAGATAGAAAGGTTTGACTCTCATAAAAATAACAAACGTAGAGCCGCTCTCCGGTTAAGTACTCGCTCGCGCGTTAACCGAAAAAATAAATACACAATTTGCGTGATATTTCGTGTTTTTTATTGACCTCTCCCCCCTTACGAGCCTCACGTGATTAATGAACAGCCCCTAACTATGAGGCGACCATCTCAATCATTGGGAGTAGTTGTTTCACTTCAAATAGACCTCCTGTTTTTTTTCGAAGTTGAGTACAGATGTCCATAAGCGGTAGTGACCATTTGCCATCATATAAACTGCATGTTCGTTTACCACTTCAGTCTTGTAACTAGTAACACCGCTAAAAACATTAAACAGAAACCCGACTACAAAAAACTAAATTTTTGTTCAAAAAATTTTTGTTTTAATTTAACGCTGAGGTATGAGTTGTTGTCAAAAAAAAAGTATTACAATATATATACTAACTTTCATTTGATACCCATATTGTCGGAATAGTAAAAAAATCGTTCCTCCCCCCATTTTTCCTCTATTTCCAGGCGCCAGTAAAAATTATATAACCTATGTCACTCTGCAATCTGCAATCTGAGACGATTCTAATGATTTGACATACGTCACAATCCGTCAAGCCGTTTAGGCTGTAGCTCGTGCCAAAGTAATGGAAATACATACATACGCTCGAAAAACATGACCCTCCTTCTGACACACTCAGGTAAAAATGAGTGCCGCACTTGATAAAATAGATTAGATGTATGATGTGAACGATGGAGAATATGAGGATTTAATATGAGGGGAAAAGATAACATTATCACTATTCCTTTTTAATCTTCCTCCCACGTATTGAATAATGACCTACGTGTACACATGCGTAGGACAATATTTAATACCTGCAAGCACGTTGAGAGCAGATGCTCACCGGGAAAGACAAAAAAAAAAGCATCGCGCTTGCAGGACTCCTGTTGCGTTCCGTTGGAGATTCCGGAGTCCTCCACACAGCGCTGAGGACGGCCACCGGGGGGGTTTTGGTACGGTAAATATCCCACATAACCCAGCGTCGCTCCCACGACGTCGGGTACCTTTGGAAGGTTTCCCCTCGAAAAAAAAGGACAATATTTAACATGTGGGAGGAAAATTGTGTACACGTAGAAGAATATTTAATAAATGAGAGGAAGATTGAGTACACGTGGGAGAATTTAAACACGTGGGGGAAAGATTGTGTACATACACGTGAAATAATATTTAATACGTGGGAGAAAGATTAAGTACACGTGGGAGAATATTTAATACATGGGAAAGATAATAACCTTTTACTTTTTTCTGCACTATTTTAATGTCTTAATGTCATGTGCTATTTTGTTCCAGGGGGTCACTTTAAAAAGGTACACGAAGCCGTGAGAGCGACGTTGGGTTACGTGGGTTTCTTACCGCGCTAAAAACCTCTGGTGCATAATATTTAACCAACTACATCCATGAATAATCATGAGCTAAAATATCTTCCTCTATTAACCTATTTTATAAACGATATTACAATAAAAGCCTTAAAACAATACAATTTTACAGATTCAAATCAAAGAACCAGCGAGTTTATACAGTAGATCGATATTAACTCGATTGTAATATTATTCGCTGCAATCAGGAGAAGGAAACGGTATTGAATTTTACATTTTCCGAGCGAATTCCTTTTCACCCTTTGTGGCTCTTTAGAATATAAAAAGCGAAGAATTTTAAAATTGCTTCCGGTGTTCGTTGTATTGAAATCGCTATATTGGGTATTTAGGGGAGACATTTTACAAAAACATACTGCGATTATTTTTACTTATTATTTTATACCACTTTACCTTTTAGTTCAATTTTTGTATTTGTAGTTAATTTGTTTATCTGTATGGAAAACAAATAATTCAGTTTTTTGACTTAAAGTATACATATTTATCAGATAAAAGGGACAAACGAGCAAGCAGCCCCCTGATGGTAAGTGGTTAACGCCGCCCATGGATATATGTAAGCAACTTCATATAGAGCAGGGGTTCTATTTGAAGTCGACCGCAGATGCGTTGCTACTCCCGAGGCATGAGATGGTCGCCTCCACTGGAACGCAAGAACTGCTTCACGCCAGAAATAGGTGTGGTAGTGGTAATTTCCCGGTCGAACTACATTGGCTCTACCACCTGGCAAACTGGGTTCGTAGGTGGCGATATTTTTACTATGCTCTATAATATATTTAATTCATGTCTTGTCGTATCATCTTACACGAACATGACGTTTAACATCTGCCAGGCGTCCCGGCTATTATTTTTTATTTTCGTAATTTCTTGTTAATATACCTATATTAACATGACAATATATAATGACCACGACGAACTCAAATATCCGTAGGTATACCTATACCTACGGATATTTGAGTTCGTCGTGGTCATTATAATCCGTATGTAATGAGTTGCCTCAAAATTATGATAAGTATCATCAAATCTGGTCACATGTGCGTGTTTCGGATGCAAATGCGCCATGTAATCGCCACTAGCGTACACCTGTTAGTGAGCGGCGCAATACATAAGATTACAGCGGATATGAAATTGTACACATTTGTAGGAAAAATAGTAAAATTGTGTTAATCGGATTAAATGTTTCTAGTGACATCGTTAAAAACATTAAAACATAAATCCCGACTGCTTAAAATGTTTGTTCATAATGATATGTACCGATTTAATTTAACGCTCATATGAGTTTTTTTCAAAATAGTCAAGTAAAAGTATTGTAATATAATTATATATTATTAGATTAATCTATTTACTAGCTTTCATTTGATACCCATATTGTCGTAATAGATAAAAAATAGTCTCTCCCCCTATTTTCCCTTATTCTATTTTTATTTTTCTATTCTTTATTTCTATGTGACATTTTTAAAAATTATATAGTATATGTCACTCTGCAAACTGAGTCGATTCTAATGATATTATTATGTCGTACGTCACAATCCGTCAAGCCGTTTGGGCTGTAGCGCATTCTGACGCAGTCTCGTTAAAATACATTATGGTTAATTAAAATTGATACCAGACCGCTTTATAACGAAGCTTTGCCTTATCATGCAGTTCATCTGTCGTCAATGCCGCCCATGGACATCTACAACTACGTATAGGAGGTTCTATTTGAAGCCGATGATGGGTGTGTTGGCACTGCCGAGGACTAAGTTAGCCGCTTCACGTATAAGTCAGTCGACCTTCACACTCTTCCGCCAAATCGACATATATGCACGCTAGAAATATCCCCGGTCGAAATTCACTGATTCTACCTTTATTTTCTGGTGACTGAGGCGATATCTTCAAATTATACACCGAAGCCTTGGGAAAGACCCCAGGTTATGTGGGATTTTTACCCACTAAAGCCGCACGAGGGACTTCTTCAGCGCTTGCAGGGGACTTCGGGATCTCCAATGGCACGCACCGTTCTCGATGGGGATAACCTTTAAAAGGTACCCGACGCCGTGGGAGCGACGCCAGCTTATGTGGGATTTTACTACACTAAAACCCCCCGGTGATCGTCGTCGGCGCTGCGAAGAGGACTCCGGGATCTCCAACGGAACGTAACCGGAGTCCTCCAAGCGCATTGCTCTATCGGGCTCCACCCAGGTGAGTGGTTGCGCCCACCATAACACCTGGTCATTACTACAGTATGCGATCACGCATACCGCCATCACCGGGATCACCTGACTAATCAGTTCGAGCTCCCATTCTTGCCGCCCGCAACCTCGGAAGCCTCTTTTTAGTCGCCTCTTACGACAGGCAGAGGATACTGTAGCCCTATTCTGATCCCAGAACTACAGTGATTCTACCTAGATAATGAATATCTCACACTATTAATGTACTCAACGTACTGAAGACGCCCAACCATAGATAAATAAGCCAAGAGTGTAAGAATGTAGATAGTAACATACTCCACGGTTAATTTGCATGGGAAGCTAATTAAGCACTATTTATTGGCACTGTTTCGCGCGATACACTCGTGCTTACTGTTCCTAGAAAATAACAGTAACTCACACGAGTTTTCGTACGGGATAAAAAATACAAAAAAAATCTTGTTCTTATTTATTTGGTATTATCGTTCGTCCAGGGAGGTATCAAACTCAAATATCAAAATATATTTGTATGTAGTTTTTTTTGCGTTTCGGCGAGAGGATGTGGTTGCCGACTCACTTTGTATATTAGAATGAATATTATGGTTTGAGGAATGGGAAATGGTTTAAAGAAAACCAGAGAAGTACCACCACCACACCTATTTCTAGCGTAAAACGGTTCTTGCGTTTCAGTGAGTGCGGTTGCCGGCTCACATTCATATGCAACAATCCTAATCCTTAAGAGGGAAATGCATCTGTGATTGACTTCCAATAGAACCCTTGTTCTACATGAAGTTACTTACAGATGTCCATGGGTGGCATTAACCACTTACCATCTGGTGGGCTGCTTGCTCTTTTGCTATTTCATATTTATAAAAAAATTAATAGTCGGAATTTTTGTTTTAATGTTTTTAACGATGTTACGAGTAACATTTAATACGATTAACACAATTTTATTTAATTAACACAATTTTATTTAATACGATTAACACAATTTTTATTAATAGGTGACAGTGACCATTTACCATCAGTTGAACATAAAAAAATAAAACATAAATATACCACTATCAAAATCAGCAACACGTTAACATCATGCTCTTAATATTTTTACCCGACTGCGTCAGAAGGAGGGTAACGTTTTTCGAGCGTATGTATATAAGTATAACATACATACATACTGTTTGTTTGTATGTCCATTTCTTTGGCACGCGCTACAGTCCAAACGGCTTTACGGATTGTGACGTATGATATATCATTAGAATCGTCTCAGGTTGAATAATGACATAGGCTATATAATTTTCTAAAATGGCGCCTGAAAATAGAGGAAAAAGGGAGGTGAGGGTAGATTTTTTTCCTATTACGACAATATGTGTATTAAATGAAAGTTACTAAATAGCCCAATCCAAAAACAGATGCATTATAATACTCTTTCGTGACTATTTTCAGGATAATTCATACAAGCGTTAAATTAAATATATATCATTATGACCAAAAAAATCATTTTAAGCAGTCGGTTTTATGTTTTAATGTTTTAAACGCTGTTACTAGTTTCCTAGATTAATCCACGGAATGCACTAATTATCTAACCAGCTCATAGCCTAGGATTCCAATCAACGAATGCTCGTTAGTGGCATTTCAATTTTTTGACACGGTTTTAATTTAAATATTGTGTTACAACGAAAAACTAGCTGTGGAAGTAATTGGTTCTCAAAATGAAAATGAAAAATGTTACTGAAAATAGTTCATTCGATATTTCATCCAACTACAAATGTTAATTTATATTTGGATGTTTCAATAACTAGCTGTTCAATTTATAATAGTTTTTTTTATCAGATTGAAGTAGTAAACGAGCAATTTAATATGTTACGGGTACTCACGATATGCGATTTTGAATTTCTTTTTGCCGATATTTCGACCCAGTTACATGGATC
>DWNE01007972.1:0-11852 GCA_018249875.1 Cecropterus toxeus | reverse complement strand
GCTTTTAATATCACTAGCTGACCCGTCAAACGTTGTTTTGCCACATAAATTATTTCTAAGTAATTTCTAGTGTAGACAAAAAATAACTAACTTATTTTAAGTGTGTAAGGATGATTGATTGATCGGTCATCAACCGGGGATGATTAATGATTAAATTACTAAAATGGCTATTAAAAATAGGGGTTAGTGATAAAAGGGTAAAAATTCAGGGTTGTATGGATTTTTTAATGCGACATAATAAAAAATATATATAAATGTCTAAAAGTAAAAAAAAATGTTAAGGGTGGACAACCCTTATCACTAAGGGGTATGAAAAAAGATGTTGGCCGATTCTCAGACCTATTCTATATGCTCACAAAATTTCATGAGAGTCGGTCGAGCCGTTACGGAGGAGTACGGGGACGAATATTGTGACACGAGAATTTTATATATAAGATTAATATTTCTGTCTTTACTAGCAACGCATAATTAAATATGTACAAATTTTGAAAAGTTCTGCAAAGAATAAAATATTCAAACGCATTCAGCCTTAATTATAATTACGTAAATATTATTTTTGTTTGTATCTTCACTGTTAATGCATAATTGAATAAGTACTTTCAATGGTTTTTGCGGGAACGCGGGAAGAGCTGATTCGTTGTGTAATGTTATTCTTCTAAACTTGTGTATAATCGTATTTTTATGTGTAAAAATGGTGGGATTTTATTATAAAGTGTTCGATAAAATGCATTCGTGTGGGAAAGTGATATGATGCAGCGAGAGGCGACTTTTCGTGTTGCTTCCAAGACTCCATGAAGAAGTCCTAGTAAAGTCCCTACCACTTTGCTGAACCCATCTCATCTTATCATCTTCTATATGGAAACATCTCATCATCGTCATCTTCCATATGGTTATAACATTATAATAAACAATATAAATGAATATTGGCTGTAAAGGACTTAGATCCATTGCCGTCAAATAATTGTAAGATTTTTTTTTTTCAAAATTCGGACAAAAGAACAAGCATTGAAATTCATCCGCCATTATTGTTGGATAGATTACATTCACTAACATTCAATACTCGATACAGTATATCCCTTTGTAACACAGAAACTGAATGAGGGTTTAAAACGATATAAACGTGAAATCCAATAACGTTCACACGTACGACTTTGACATTTATCGATGAGTTTCGAGAATAGTTGCCATTTGCATTCGAAGCATTGGAAGTTTCAAATGCTATTTGTGTTGAAATAATATGCTGATATAGTTTTAATGATAGAAAATCAAAGAAATTTACTAGGTGGTAGAACCAGTGTAGTTCGACCGGGGAAGTACCACCGCCACACCTATTTCTAACGTGAAGCAGTTCTTGTGTTTCGTCGGAAGAGTATGATTGCCGGCTCACTTATATATGAGGCGACCATCTCAGTCCTCGGAAGTAGCAATGCATCTATGATCGACTTCAGATAGAACCCCTTTTTCTATATGAATATATATCTCTCAAACAATCGACTTTAAGAAAAAATGGTTTTAGAAACCTTATGTCTTATTTGAAAACCTTTTTATACTCATCCCACGTGTATGTAAGATATTTTTTTTAATTTCAATTCCATGTATGGGGATCCCCCCCCCCCTCCTAAATTTAATATAATTTTTATTTTTGTACATAATTCGGAAAGCGGTTTACAGAATACACTTACCCACCAAATTACAACTCTGTAGTCTTAATAGTTTCCGATTAAAGTGGCTGTGACTTACGGACAGACGGACAGACAGACACGACGAATCTATAAGGGTTCTGGTTTTCGCTATTTGGCTACGGGACCCTAAAAAAAGGAACTTTGGTTGTACGACCATATTCTGTGTTACACATGGTACCAATCAAATTAACCTTGGGACGTCCGTTTAAGCTTTTCATCAGATATATTTTTATTCTATACAACGAGATATAGGCAGAACATTAAAGCATACGTAGGCAATACTCAATTCGATTTATATAATGCAAATGTACACGAATACAAGCGAGGTGTGAATACATATGGGATTTGAATACCAAATGATTTGAATCTTGAAGTAGTTTTACGGATTTGTAAATCTGACAGTTTTATATAGAAACGTATAGAATATGGACTAATATTTATTTTACGTCAATCTAAATATACAACATTTAACATTGTCAAAAATATTAAACAAACAAACCAGTAATTGTTAAAAATATTATAACAATAAACCCGACTGCTTATTTTTTTTTTATAACGATAAATATTTAATTTAATGCTTATATGACTTTGTCAAAATAGTCATGTAAAAGTATTACAATGTATATATTTTTAGATAGGTCTATTTACTAGCTTTCATTTGATACCCATATTGTCATATGGAAAAAAATAGCCTATCCCCCCCTTTTTCCTCTATTTCCAGGCGCCATTTTTCTAAATTATATAGCCTATGTCACTATGCAAACTAAGACGATTCTAATGATAATTATATCATACGTCATAATCCGTCAAGCCGTTTGGGCTGTAGCGTGTGCCAAAGAAATGGACATATATACAAACATACATAATACGCTCGAAAAACATTACCCTCCATCTGACGCAGTCGGGTAAAAAATGGTTCTCTGTAAAGTCGGTTTACGGACAATAGTTTTACGTGATAAACTCATAAAGAAACATTGATGATAAAATGCAAACTTTTATGAATTGAATTGCATTATTATCTCTCTCAAAGAAAGATTTAATTGAAAATTATAATTTTTCGATAAAATATCGAGATATTAAATATATAAATATATATTAATTTATCGAAAAATTATAATTTTTATCAATCGCATCAATTTAAATATTTTTCCGCGCTCTCGCGTGCACGCTCAGGCTCAAGCAGAACGTGACATTTTTTCGTCCATGCAGCCCGTGTTCATTGATCTATAAGACGCTATCACATCAAAAAGTAACATCCTAAAATATAAATCGAAAATTTTGTAAAAATGAAAAACTAAGCTTGCTTAGAACAAAAAGATCAATTTAACATTTTTTTTCCTATTCCCGGCAAAATATTTCTGTGAAGAGTTTCATTTGTACGATAAGGACCTCTTCTGTCGATGAGGCATTGTTCAAACATGTCCGGAGATACTGAGGATGTTCAAACATTGTTCAAGTCTCCAATACCTGTTCACGTTTTCATAAAGTTTAGTACCTTTTAATTTGGTTCTGTTTTTACGCGAATGTGTCAGAACGTATGATTCAAACAGTATTACCCTACTGTTTGAATCATACGTTCGATGTATGTATGTGTATGTATGTATGGGAGTACGTATGTCCATTTCTTTGCCCCGCGCTACAGCAGAAACGGCTTTACGGATTGTGACGTAAGACATATCAGCAGAATCGTCTCAGTTTCCTGCTTAGTAAAGATTTTCTGTTTAATTATGATACATTTGATTTACCGTTTTTTATGAGTTTTCGTAAAAATAGTAAAATGAAATATTGGTATATTTATATTATGGGGATGGTCTATTTATTAGCTTTCATTTGATACTAATATTATCATAAAAGTAAAAAAGTGATCCCTCCCTCCCCCTTTTCCCATTTATCTTTTCTTTAATATACCCAAGTTCACTGTGCAAACCGAGAGGATTGTAGTGATATGTCATACGTCACAATCCGTCAAGTCGTTTCCTCTTACCGCGTGTCAAAGAAATGAACATGCTCACATACTATTTTGCCAGGTAGTAGAACCAATGTAGTTCGACCGGGGAGGTACCACCGCCACACCAATTTCTAGCGTGGAGCAGTTCTTGCGTTTCATTGAAGGGTGTGGTTGCCGGCTCACTTTTATATGAGGCGACCTTCTTAGTCCTCAGAAGTAGCGAAGCATCTGTGATCGACTTCAAATAGAACCCCTGTTCTGTATGAAGTTACTTACAGATGTCCATGGGCGACAGTAACCACTTACCACCATGTGGACTGCATGCTCGTTTGCTGCTCTATTCTTATAAAAACGAAAATACATACGCCCGAAAGACATTACCCTGCTTCTGACGCAGTCTGGAAAAAATCAAAAGTCTAAGACTCACTTGGAATGCCTCGTATCTTTCCTCTATATTCTCAAAACAAGAACGCTCCGCTCAATATTTTTATAAAAAAGGCCGTCACAGGACGCTTGGTAGATGTGAACATCGTGTTCGTGCAATTAATATGCATAAAAGACAAGATACGACAGGAACTAAATATATAGCATAATGAAAATAACGCCATCTATGAACAGTAGCCCGCACGAGTAAATCGAACTAACACCGCAACTCGTTTAGTTTTGTTGGATACTTAATAGTTCCGACAACAGATGGCGCTAAAATAAATACAGGCAATCACCGCCACGCCAACAATCAGGTTTACATGCGCCTATAGATGTTTCACATCAAAATCAATGTGACAAAGGTACCATCGTACCTAAAGAGTTACGGTAACCTACTTCCAACGTTCACTCATAATGAGCGGCTACACAATAAGTTTCCACTGTCCGCTTTGTTCCAAGTATGTTTGTTCTGCCTTTTGTGGCTTGTGGCTACCTTTTGTTTTAATATCTTTGCTGTAAATGTAGCGTAGTTCACTGCGTGGGTGTTTACACAGACAAGCATGAAAACACCCAGAATTGAATGGAAATGAAGAGGCGTTGATGTTTGCGTTTATTTGAATTGAACGCGGAATACTTGACGAGTGTTAAAAACCGGCCAGTTGCGAGTCGGGCTCGCAAGTAAGAATTCCGTATTATCTATAAGAAACGGCAAAAAATTATGTTGTTGTGTTGAAAGACCCCTTTAATATTTATTTTGTTTTGTTTTTAGTGTTTGTTGTTATAGCGGTAACAAAAATACACCATCTTTAAAATTTCATATGTCTAGTTCTCACGGTTCCTGAAATACAGCCAGGCGACAAGAGACGGACAGCGGAGTCTTAGAAATAGGGTCCCACTTTTGCATTTTCTAAGAAATAGGGTCTCATATTTACGGAACCCTAAAAGCGCGTATTGTCATCTGTATAGTACCATCACGTCCGGGTAGAATCGTAATATAAACATTAACTATGTCTTTAATCTATTTTACCAGGTGGTAGAACCAGTGTAGTTCGACAAGAGAAGTACCATCGCCACACTTATTTCCAGCATGAAGTGATTCTGACGTTTCGCTGGAAGGGTGTGGTTGCCGGCTCACTTACATATGAGGCGACCATCTCAGTCCTCTGGAGTAGCAACACATCTGTGATCGACTTCAGTCAGAACCCCTGTTCTATATCAAATTGCTTAAGCAGACACCATTCATTGCTAAGGAACAATTAATGATTGTTAACTTTTATATGCTAGTATTAGACAAAAACTTGCGTAGTGGTTGCTTTCCCAATTTATAAAAAGTATCTTAAAATAAATTGCGTTTTAATTTCGACGAACGGCCGAATACTAGTTAATATTAATGTCAATAAAATTTAATATGTAAAGTAATGGCGACCTATAAACCGCCTGTCGCGTGACGTTGGAAAGTGTAACACCACGCTATGGCTTTCAAAATTCACTTTGTAGGGAGCTTCAAAATTTTGACAGGTCATCTATGGCTGGCGATCGGCGCTTTCTACACTCATAGCCCCACATTTTCCCTTGTGTCGTGGGTGCCATGGACACAAAGACGAATACACAAACACCCAGACCCAGAACAGAAATCTAAACTCATCACACTAATATTATAAAAGCGCGCCACGCGGGTGGTTAAATCGGCTTTTTGATGTAAAATATCTATAGGCGCAGGTGAACCTGATTGTTGACGTGGCGATGCTTGCAGTTATTTATTTTAGCGTCATCTGTTATACATTGTCGGAACTATTAAGTATCGAACAAAACTACGCGGGCTGCGGTGTTAGTTCGACTTAGTGCGGGCTACTGTTCGTAGATGCCGTTGTTTACATTAAGCTATATATTAAGGTTCTGTTGCAATCTTATTATGTCATACTTCACAATCCGTCAAGCCGTTTGAGCTGTAGCGCAAATAAAAAAATATACATACATACATTTTTGCCAGGTGGTGGAACCAATGTAGTTCGACCGAGGAAGTACCACCGCCCCACCTATTTCCGTGTGGTTGCCGGCTCAATTTTATATGAGGCGACCATCTCAGTCCTCGGGAGTAGCAATCTGTGATAGACTTCATATAGAATTCCTATTCTATATGAAGTTGCTTACAAAAATCCATGTAGCAGTAACCACTTACCATCAGGTGGACTGCTTGCACGTTTGCTACTTCATATTTATATAAAAAAAAACCTATAATTGCCTAATAACAGCAGCTTGCATTGCTCTGTTCTGATGTGAAGGGTGCGGTAAGGAAGATAGATAGACTTGATCTATAACTGAGGACTTGATCTATAACTGAGTCCTCAGAGGTAGCAACGCATCTGTGGCTAACCTCAGATAAGACTTAATTAGGGTTGATTACCGATGTCCATGGCGGCAGTGACCACTTACTATTAGATGGAACGGTTGCTCGTTCTAACTCAATAAAAAAAAACTAAATAAAGTCATGCAAATTCTCGGTTTAACGTTATAAAAATAAAATAATTAACAAATACATTAATGATGATGATATGATGACGCATAAAGCATCCAATTAAAGATTACATTACTGCTTATAAGTCATAATTAATACGTAAAAGTATCACAAAAGATATACACAAAATACTACATGTGTCGGACTTATTTCACATGCTATTAATTACATACAAACATGAAAGGTAATTCAGTACGATTAAGTAAGAAGCTTTTAAATCAAAATCATATAAAAATGCAATTCAAGGGAAGGAAGAAGCTTGAAAATATGATAAAACAGTGTACATTTATTTGTTCACAACAAAAATAGGTCAAGTATTATAAAAATAAGTTTAAGCGTCAAATTTTAGTGCTAGAATAAATGCTATACTTATTTATACAAGTTAAAATGTTTGCATGTTTATAATATATATTTCGTTTTTAAATACTAGTAATTACTTCAGAGTAATGATCTACTTTATGACGTAAAAATATCAGACTACGACACATTTTTCACTTTGTATTACTGTTCATTGTTATTCTATATTTGTTTGCTAATTGCCATAATACAACACGATCTTTTGTATAGTGTGTGTTGGTTTTTTTTATTACCAGGAATACAACCTTCAATCTTCCTTGCAAGATAAAGTATGATCTGTATCAATTTTTGTTATATCTGTTTAATAATTTAAGATTGAGGTAGCAACCAAAACCAAGCATGCAGTGCATTAGTCAGTGATCATTGCCGTCCATGAACATCTGTCAGCAAGACTATATAGAATAGGGGTTTTTGTATACTAGTCTATTTCAAGTCAAACAAAGATATATTGCTCATTCCGAGGACTAAGATGGCCGCCTCATATAGTGAGCCGACAACCGCACCTTCACGATCGAATTGTACTTGTCCTTGCAAATTGGAAATCCATTAGAATAGAGGACATGTAATCGTTTAAGGTTTAATTTACAGTGTTAAGAGGACATTTAATAGTTTAAGGAGGTTTGAATAACAATGTTAAGCACTGTAAATTAAAGCCGCTATCCGCTTATGCCTTGCAACGATGACCAGCGTTTCTATCATGTCATGACGCTACGCCACATGACACGGTCTTTTCGAACACTTTCGCTGTTCGGCGGATTCTGGCTCGCTACAACCGCTGATAAGATCTCACCGTATTGTTACAAAATACTTACTTGAGAGCCATGCCTTGAACTCTTTGTAGATCTAAGAGCTACATAATAATGAGGTTTATAGTTGACTTAGAAGGAAAGTTCTCGAACTTGATGAAATAAATTTATTATTTGTGAACCGTTTTCAAACTGGCTGAAAAATAAATTATAATATTACCAGCTTGCCCGAGGTAGGAATTTATTTATCTATTTATTTACAAATTTTTGTAGACGTTATAATAAAAAAATACAAAAGTTGTTCGTTTTATTTAAAAAATGTAATAGTACTAGGTTATTTTCGCGGTTCCGCTCGCCTTACTCACGTTTACAATACTATTTAATGGTAATCTAGACCATAAACTACCTGTCTATCTATTTATGTCTATCTATCTATGTATGTCTATTTTCAACGTTATCGGACCAGTTTTACGTGAAAAAGCAACAATCATACATCAATCCTCAAACATAACATTCATCCAATTTATTAAAGGTCACTTATATACCAACTAATAGTAAAAAAAAATATTATTATTATGTAAGTCGAAATTTCATATATTTTGATACTAGATAGTTCTCTACCTATATTTGATACCCAAATTGTCATAATAGTAGAAAAGTCGACCCTCCCCCCTTCTTCCTTTATTTCCGGGCGCTATTATAAAAAATATATAGCCTACGTCACTATGCACACTGAGACGATTCTAATGACATGTCATACGTCACAATCCTTCAAGTCGTTTGGGCTGTAGCGCGTGCATACAAAACAAACATACATACATACATAAACACATACATACATACATACATAAACTCGAAAAACATTATCCTCCTAAATCGCAATCGGGTAAAAACAACAATTGGCAACTGTCAACACATCAGTTACCAAGGAAACTGAACAATTTACCAACACGCAAAAAGTTATCAGCTTGTGACATTGTAATCGTTTAATTCCATAACAAAAGCAACGAACGATCTATCGGTGAAAATCTCCCGACAATGAAACGTGTTTTTCTACGACGCGCCATTTTCCCACCATTTCTACTCGACAACAGATGGCGTTATAAGAAACTTGCCTATTGTTGAATAATATACGAGTACAAAAAATGGTTAAATCGACATAAGTGTATCATTTGAATGAGAATTATTGAATATATGTGTATTAATTTTAAGGTTCCGCGAATAAATTTTAACATATTAGAGTAGTTAAAACAGTAAATAAATGTAAAAAAAATCTTTTAAATGTTTACTTTAAGTAATTTTATGTATGTACTTATATTTGGGGCATCATTGAAAAATAATTTAAATGTGTCTACATTTGTCTGTCTGTCAGTGGTCTACATTTTATAAGTAGGTACATGCGATATATCCCATATCCCAAAGTCACATACAGACTGTATGATTGCTCCAGATAATATAAACAAAAGTCTGACATTTATAAATTATTGCAGTTTTATAACCTATTGATTTAAATTATTGAATTATATTTTAAATTAAGTTATTGAATACAACGCGATGTTAGTTGAATTACAGAATTAATGCAACAGCACGCTTATATTACTATTCCAATTTGTTTAAAACGATTCAACTGTCTTCCTAAAGTTCTCAGACGCTGTATTTCTTATGTAATGCAAATAGAAAACTAGCATGAAATTAATCCAGTTAATGGAGTTCCACTGCTACCTGCTGAGGACAGAGGCCTATTCTAGTTAACACATCTTTGTTGATTTCAATTTCCATCAGAGGATTCATAAAGATGCTACTATTCATTTCCTAGAATTTACTAATTTGATTCCTATAATATCCACAATGGTTATTATAGAAAGAGGGAGAAAAAGACGCTTTCTACGCTTTCTACACTCATAGCCCCACACAAGAATTTTCTTCTGTGTCGTTGGTGCCATGGACACACAAAGACGGATACACAAACACCCAGACCCAGAACAGAAATCTAAACTCATCATTAATATGGTCTGGCCGGGAATCGAACCTGGGACCCACTGCGCGTCAGACCGATATGGTGACCACTCCGCCGCGCGGGTCGTCAAACTTAACTTTAACTTAAATTTTCTTTAATATATTTTAGGACCAACAAATGGAAGAAACTCGCGAGAGAGAAGAGATTGAAGCAAGGGAAGAAGAAGACGCCATTCCGACCGTGCATCCACTTAGAAACTGTACTCCACCAGCCATCGAACAGGTAAGAACGCAACACACAACGTTTTACAACATCTCAAAGCCACAAAAAGTCAAGGATCGTAAAACATTAATGTCATTTTGCTTACGCGTAGGTACCTAAATAGTTTTTAATATTAAAATTTATACAAAATCGTGACGACATTTTATTGAATATGACGTCAAATTTATTACAATTTAAGTTCATATGTTTTCTGTTTTCTTCCTTTGTTATTATTGTTTCTTTGTTGTTGTTCCTGATTATTTTTTTACTTATAATTATTACAGCTCTTTATGTCCTTTTATTTTTTTCTACCGGCTTTGGATTTGATTAGCTCTTAATATCATAATTTTACAAAATGTTACACCTATAAAGGAAGTGTTTTTTTACTCTATAATATTTTGTCTTATATTTTATCTAAATTTTTCTCTCTATATTTTTTTTCTTATATTCTATAGTTTCCACGACCGCTCATGGGACAAAATGCAAGGAAGCATGGAGGGCTCATCATTCACATCCTGGTGGCCGTCTTCACCTTCATCGGACTCGCTATCGTCTGCGATGAGTACTTCGTCTCCAGTCTTGACAGGATCTGTGAAGGTTTGTTCTATATGATCATTTGTTTTCTGTTTATCTATTTCGTACATCTCGCAATTGGGATTTTCGACCGGGGAGTTACCATCGCCACACCTATTGCCAGGTGGTAGAACAAGTGTAGTTCAACCAAGGAGGACCACCGCCACACCTATTTCTAGCGTGAAGCAATTCTTGCGTTTCGGTGGAAGGGTGTGGCTGCCGGCTCACTTACATATGAGGCGACCATCCTAGTCCTCACAAATAGCAGCGCATCTGTGATCGACTTCAGATAAAACCCCCATGTTGTATATGAAGAGTTACAAATGTCTAAATGTTCAAGGGCGGCAGTAAGCATTTACAATGAGATGGACTGCATGTTCTTTCGCTTCAATAAGATAAAAAATGAAATCGAGAACCAGTGTGATTCGACCGGGGAGTCACCGATACAGTTATTACTAATTGAACCGCTAGTCCGCGGGAGTACAGACGCCTCTGTCTTTGACATCAGATAGAAACCCACTTCTACATAAAATTGCTTACATATGTCCATGGGCCGCAGTGGCAACTTTCCATGCTTGTTTGCTACTTCAATCATATAAAAAAATATATTCACTACCGACACTTATCTTTTAAGTAAAGTTAATGTTCGTTACGATAATTTAAATATATTTTCAGAATTGCAGCTAGCACCAGATGTGGCCGGTGCTACCTTCATGGCAGCCGGCAGTTCAGCTCCCGAGTTGGCTACCGTCGTCATCGGCGTCTTCTGTGCTCAAGATGACATCGGTAACGTGTATTATTATCACACAAGGGTCTTAATCATAATTATAAATCTTTATTTCCTAAAGAATACAGTTGGCGTTAAAATAATTTACTTCCCCTTTAAGACGTACAAATGTAAATATTATGAATTTATTTCTCGTCAACCCATTATTGTCCCACTGCTGGGCACGGGATTTCTCTCAGAGTGAGAAAGTTTTAGCCCATAGTCCACCGCGCTGGCCAAGTGCGAATTGGTAGACTTCACACACCTTTGATAACTCTTCTTTTTTATGAGAACTCTCAGATGTGCAGGTTTCCTCACGATGTTTCCCTTCACCGTAAAGCAGTGATAATTGAATTCTAATACGCACATCATTTTATGAAAAATCAGTGGTGCATGCCAGGGATTCGAACCTCGGATCCTTGATTGAGAGGCCGAGTTTCAACCATTAGGCTATCACTGCTCACTGCATGTATTTGTTTATTTTTACTCATTCATTAATTTAAAACTGAAGAGTTTGTTTGGTTGGTTGAACGCTATAATCTCAGAAACTACTCGTTCGAATTAAAAAAAATATTTTTGTGTTAAATAGTCCATTTATTGAGGAAGGCTATAGGCTATATA
>DWNE01007971.1:0-11852 GCA_018249875.1 Cecropterus toxeus | reverse complement strand
TTTGCGTAAGTAAAATTCAAAGTTTGACCAAAAGACATAACATGTACGTTTTTAAAAGAAAAACTATGCGTAGATCTTTTAGTATCTATTAGTAGTTTTTCAAGAATTCAAATAAGGTAATATAACATTAAGATTATTTTTGCGGTCAAACTTACAACTGCATCTACGCAAAAGCAAAAAAAGCTGTTGGATCTTTTCTGCTGAATTATTATTTGTTTAATTTTAATTGACTTATTATTTTAATTTACTACTCATAAAATATATAACTTTATTATTAAAATTTACTTTTAATAATACTTTATACAGTGTACAAGCTTTATATATATCTAAATAAATACTGTTATAAATAGAAAGTATTGGTACAGATATCTTAATTGACGTTTTAAATGCTTGGAATAAAAAAGAAGTTTAAGTTGTTGAGGAGAAATTGCTGGAAAATACTGGAAACCGATTTAGACTGCTCATTGTTGAAGTAGGAATGGGCGGTTATTGAAATGCCCTGGGTTTTGCTCCAATTTGTCTTTTTCTCACAATCCGCAGTGAAATGTACACCCACATAGTATAAAACAACCATATATATAAACAAAATTAAAGTTATTTATGTCTGTTCATCCCATATTAAAAATATCTTATAAAAACAGTTTGGAGAACTGCGAACAATAATAGTAATTACTTATAATAAACTTATACGATATTATTGGTGTGTGAATTTGAAATCACATGACATCAAAATACTGAAATTAGGTTAAAGGATTGAAATTATTTGATAATATTGTTCGCATAATGAGCAGGTAACATTTAGTCTGTATTTCATTAAAATTGGTGTTTTTGAAATTAAAGTAATTACAATTAAAATATATTGCATATTTAAACGCGGGTGAAACCTCTAGGTTTAGCTTGTTGAATAATATGTCGAAATTTAATTTCATTTTAACCACGTATTTCAATTGGAAGAACTATTGAAATTAATTCCTATTTTTTTCGTTTTTCGCTGACTCGTATTATTCGTTTACTTTTATGTACGATATTTTTGTTCTCTTGACCTCTTTTATGTTCCTACTATTTTCTGATGCCGGTTACTTGTAAGAGGCCTTTAGAAACGTTCATAATTCTAACTCCAGCGCGGCCTTCACCCAGCAACCGTGATGATACGGCAATTATCCTGTTACGAGAACGTTTTGACGTTAGATCTTCAACGTTTTTCTTATTAACGATTAGTTATCTACTAGAAAATTGCTAAGCGTTGCTACCAGACATTATTTACTGTGATTTATGTTGGGGGTTACTTGTTTGATCATTATACGTTATAGTAGTATCGGACTGTAGTTCTGAAGTGTCTAGTTTTTGATGGAAGTTATTTAGTTTTTAATTATGTTTAGTAATATTTCTTCACACCTCATTCCTTTATTATTGTTCGCCGAAATCAGCTTTATCCATTCAGAAATTCTTTCGTGATGAGGAAGTCTACCCAAAACAGTATAATCAGGTCGAAAATTTAAATCTGGGTCTATAAATCTAAAAACAGCTTCAATAGTAATGATTATCGTGCTGGATGCGCTTCTAGAATTGTCCAGATTCTTGTCTATTTCTTGTTCATTCTTTTCACTAAATGAGTCACCCGTGATTTTGCCTAACACCGCAGTAAACGAGAGAGGTGTTTAGAAAACGTTTATGGCTGTTACAACATGGCGGCCTTCACCCGACCATCACAATGATATGCTCATTATCCTGTTATGAAGAAATGTGTTCACGTAACGTTGGATATTTCAGGAGTTTCTCAAGAAAACATGATTGACGAAGGTCTTTTTGCTTCATACTAATATCTTTGTCGAATATTCTATTAATCGGAAAAATTGATTCAATCATATTGAAACCTGTCAAGTTGTAGGAAAAGGCTTACGTTTTTTACAATATTGTAGTAGCAAACGAGGATGCAATACACTTATGTAATTGTAAGTGTCTACTGCCGCCTGTGGACATCTGTAATCAATCCCAGATAAGACCAGTCTTACGAAGTTCGCCACAGACTGGTTACTACTTCTAATTTAGAACGGTATGTTCGACATTAGAATGGGTTTTTTGACATAATATAAGAACTTATGTTAAACACAAATTCATAATACGACTTGTAACAGTACGTGTTCTTATGTTTGCAGGAGTAATAATGAAACCGCAAGATGCATGTAAACAGTTGATACTTAATGAAATGTCCGCTTCTGCTTGTAACCTATTGCGTCAATGTTATTACTGAAGCTATACGTATAAGTATCGTCTGTGTATTTTTTTTTACATGAATATATCGTATTGCAATAAATGGTAAAAGGTTTTTCAAGTTACAATATGTATAATTTTAGACGAAAATTATCGCGGAAAGTGTATCAAATTTTGACATCTTTTAAATTAGAGCAAACGTGTAATTCAGTGTGTAGTAATGCAGAGTGTAATTCTTTTAACAGAATGGAAAAACATAAGGAAACGCTAATACATTTTAATTAACTAAATAATACCACTGAAGACTGAACAAGATATAGTATCAAGTACGCTTGGACTTATTAAATTACTTTTTGAACATTAAATAGTGCCTAAATACGTAGATATTGACACTAATGTTGCAACTAAGAGGAGAAGGGGTTCAATTCTAGGTGTAACGAAATTATTTGGTGAAATTTTGGTTTTTGATGAAGTATTTTTACCTTCCACATCTCTAAAATGTCTACACTAATCTTTTAAAGATTCCTTTCAAATCCATACTCCAATAACAGCAAATATTTTAAAGTTCTTTGAATATCCCTCGGAGTTTAATTAAATTAAAACACATCAGCGCGTGTTTATAGTAATTAGTCTGTCAAAAGTGTGGCGCTGGCGACATAAGTAAATCATTATTATCATCGACGTCGAAATGCTATGCGGAAATGCACCCGACGTTGTTTGAACACGAACTTTTTTAATCCAACATACTCAGAAGAAATTTCGGTCGCATCGTCTTAACATTCGAGCCCTAATCCTAATATCAGACTCCTTCAACGTAATATTCGTATTTTATAAGATGCCGCCTTGTTTGGTCTAACAGCGCCACGGCGATTCGGCAAATCCCACTCAAATGCCCAGATTATGCTGTCGGAATGCCCCGCAATTTGTTTTTAAGGTTTGTTGTCATCTTAGTGTTCTTGATATTTACTTAATAAGGTTCGTTTATTTGTTACGCTTTACATTTTAGTGACTGTCTTTTATTTTAATCGCGTCATGCTATTATACGCAAAGATTCATCAACGTTTTCAAAGTATTTTTATCTGAAAATACTGTCAAGTTTTTTTACGCTATCAATATTCCATTTTCAAATATTCATATACATATTGTACATACCAAGCACTAGAAGTGCATTTTTTTGACTTGAAACCTATGCCGCCGGATGGAAATCTTTGCAGCCGGATGGTCTTTTCATCGTGTCAATTCAAAAGTTCTTTCATTGTAGTTTGAAAATGTATAGCATTAGAGCAGCTTCGCTCGTTATAAAGATGCGCGCTTATTTTGTGAATAATACAATCTACTTTACTTTCCCTGAGGTTGAAATCCCCTTTTATACATCATGGGTTTATTTATGTATAAATTTATAGTATTTCGAGCCTAGACTATGTCGGCCGTTGCCTGCTATTGTATAAAAAAAACTATTCATAGAAGAGTTTAATGTAAAACGTCTAATTCATTTTTAAATTTGCTCCTTCAAAGCAGTGAAATGCTATTTATGCCAATATAAAGTTCGTGATGTATCGTATCATAGTTCAGTATATAAATTAGGCATGTTACTTACATTATGATCCATAACTTAGGAGATATTCTCGCATATTTGCCGGCATCGAGACAGGCATGCTAGGCACGCGACGGGGGACAGGAGAGCTATAATTAGATCATGCCGTTCGCGTAAACCCCCAGTTATGCTTAAACAAAATCGCTAAACCTAATGTAGAATACGTGATATAAACGTATTCTACACTCATAGCCCTACAGTAGGATTTTCTCCTATATCGTGGGTTCCATGGACACAGACGAATACACAAACACCCAGACCCAGAACAGAAATCAAACTCATTGGCATTTCTGTCTGGCCGGGAATCGAACCCGGGACCCATTGCTTGTCAGACCGGTATGGTGACCGCTCCGCCATGCGGATCGCCATGCTTAAACAAAATCGCTAAATCTAATGTACAATACGTGGTATGTATTTAAACATATTGGAAACTTCCAACTTTCTAAATGTAATTCTACTTTAAAATAACATTTAAGATACAAAACGTGTTTAAGGCCCTTTCACGTGCAACACTTCCATTCGGATTCCGTATACGCGCCGCTTCGTGACTCAGTGTTGATTGAATCGGTTGACATGTCGATCATGTTAACGATAAGGTTGCTCAAGATTTTGTACATTTACATAGTTAATAGTTACGTAATAGTTTTATTCTAAGAGTGAAAGCCTGATCCTTGTTTACACAAACCATGTTAGTAGAAATCGCCACAGTTTTCGTTTATGTCAAAAGTGAGGTGAATTTTCGAAAGTGTTGCTAAGTGGTAACGGTAATCCTAATTGGTTAACCTAGTCGCCTTTAATGCCTACTGCCGAATCCGGCTGTAACCACCACTCACTGCTATTTTTGAAAAAACAAAGCTCGTTAAGACGCAATAATTTTGTAAATAGGTAAAATGGTTTTGCAAGGCTTTTAAAAGTCGCCCTGACGGTTCGAATCGGTTTCTTCGTAATTGGGCTAGCAACGCCAATCAACCAATCAGACTGTAATATCCGGTGGATTTGCTATCTAAACTGTTAATTGTACAAGTCGTTTAAAATATTTTCCCTTTGATAATAGTGCGATGAGCTGAAAACAGTCTTTGAATCATTTGATTGGATTCGTTGCTTCCCCGCTCAGGTCTCATTGATCCCTCTAATGAGCGGGAAATCAGATTGCCGGCTGTGAACGGCAGGTGCCGTTTGAAATCAATCACTTTCCAATTTCCTCGGCTCGTGCTAAACATCAGAGCAATGACTCTGTGCAAAGCTTTGACACGGTTTATAAAAATGTACTCGGGTTCTTGAAAACTTGAGCCTCGCTGACTCATTCATCTAATTTGTATTCAATATTCAAATTTGTTTATGTATGAGTTTAACCTAAATAGAAGTTATCTGGTTAACAGTTTAGAGCAAAGAAAGATGTACATGTTTTAATAAAATTCCTAACAGTAAAATATTTGAAGTGCATACTAAATATGTATATGTCGTTTAAAGTGTTTACATTTATCTTCTTCGCGTATATTATTCACCACACAATTAAAAATATCTATTATATATTTTACTCGCGCATACAGTCAAGGGCCGTTAATTTTTTTGAGTATTTTTCTTCATCAACGCAATAAGTCGGTAGTAACTCCACATTATGCTGATTTTCCTCCTTGATTAAATACATAACTTTCTTCCAACGCCTACAGCTTGCTCGAAACTAGACCTCGAACTATTTGCATATTCATTGTTGTTTCATCGCGAGTATTTTTTCAACGCAAAACTTTATAATTTGCGAGAACACTTGTAGCTTTTCCTTTGAACGTACGTCGAGTGGTGTGCGACCTTGACCAGCGCAGCCATATGGCCGCACGAGAGAAATCTTGTATCGGAACCACTGCCCTACAAGGTATAGCAGACCATCGACATGACTTAGTCTTCAGGCACCACACAAAGGAGGTCGAACCTTACGAATACAATAGATATACTTGGCCCCGTGAGACATGTTTGGAAGCATACTACATTGCATTGTGGGATTTTTTCCTAATTAGGGCAAATGAATAGTTACATCAGTGTCACGTATCTTGTTATATGAAATGAATAGTACTTTTATATATATTTGAGTTAATGGAGGATAAAATGGACCCTTCTAGACGAAACTTAGCGAAATAAACAAGGTATCCAGAAAAAAAATATCCGGAACGCAATTTTTACTCAACTATAATTTTTACGCAACTTTTACTCAACTATAATTAATTAATGTTGGATTTATAATAAGAAATCGTAATATAGCAGCTTGTTGGTACTTTATATCTGTATTCTTGTACAGAATATTTTACACACTAACTGAAGTACTCGTGTTTCGCTACGGAACATAAAATAGTTGCCATCTGTAATTAGTGCAAAATATCGAAATTGGCTTATAGGTTGACCAGATATATAAGCTACATACTCGCAAAATTTCATGTAAATCGGACCAGTGGTTCTTGCTTGATCGTGTAACAAAGAGACACACATCATCTCCTTTATATAATGTATATTAGCATAGACTGTATAGAAAAAAATACGTGTTTTCGTGCGTTAATGTATCCAATTGTAGATTATTGATTAGAGGTTACTAAATGATGACGATGACGTAAATTCGATTGCATCGTCGCTATCGTAATGTAAACCAAAACATGATAACGATAGTATAGGTGCATTTGTCGAAGTTATAGAATGTTTAAAGTCTGAGCTAAATAAATTAATTCCCTTCCAGCGAGCTCATGTAATTTTCTTTTTAACCGACTTCCAAAAGGAGGAGGTACTCAATTCGTCTGTATTTTTAGTTCATTTAACACGATTTAACTGTCTGTATGTATATGCAAATATAAGAGTTAAAAATGTAGTAGATTTCAGTTTGTAATAGTAATTTCAAGTATGTACCGGTAAGTTCCGGTTTTGGTTTCGGCCGAAACTGAGAGCCGGGCCGAAAGTTCGGGTTGAGTTTCGGTTTCGCCTAAAAAACCTACTAATGATACGGATACTTATGATAAATATCATAATGATAGAACTGCAATTCTCGAAGTAATCCGGAACGAGTGTAGCGCGAAAACTGAATATGTTCATTACAAAACCTAATTATCACAGTCTTATATAACAGTGAGCATCTGTGTCAATAGAACAATTTGAACTCGTATGAGATGTCTTAAACAAAAATCCGTACAGGTATTTTGTAATAATCTCATTACAGCATTCCACTGTGATACGTACAATCATTAAGAATTTTATTTTAATGCAAATTAAGAAGTTATAAAATTCGTCCATTAACAATGAAATTATTAAGAAATCTGAAAAATGTTGAGTAATTTACGGAGCTTACTTACTTTCTTGGAGCTCACGTATGAAATTGTCCATAAGTATAAACTACTTCGACGTATTGTAATTACAATAAGATAGGTCCATCTAGAATGATGATGAGCGTCATCCAACACTCTAAGGTTGAAGTAGAGCGAAAAAATCGCCTTTGTTGTAGAGCTCACCTTTAATATTTTATTCTGTTTTTAGTATTCGTTTTTATAGCGGCAATAGAATTACGCCATCTGTAAATTTAAATTGTCTAGCTATCACGGTTCACAGGATACAGCCTGGTGACAGACGGACAGACGACCAGACGGACAAAGACGGGTTCCGTTTTTATCCTTAAGGAAGGAACTAAAACCTAAATTGCGGACGTTTGCTCACCCTTTGAGTACGGAACCCTAACAAAACTAAATTGCGGACATTTGCTCACACAATCATAACTGGGTCCATTCGAACATAGTAACAAAATCTAGAGCAACTGTTTATTTCTAACTAAATAGACCACGTCGCTACAGAGATACAGTGTATTGTAGAACCATACATCTATTGAACATACTTACGCTTGCACGAGCTGACGATCTTCGATATTTATAGTTTTTGTTTTATATCTGTCATATTAGGATAGAATTTTTGTATGCTGTAGACGAGCATGCAGTCCATCTGGTAATAAATGGGACATCTGTTAGCAACTCATTTACAACAAGGGGTCTATCTGAAGTCCTGTGGTTGACTTCAGATAGACCCCTTGTTCTAAATGAGTTGCTACTCCTGAGGTCTGAGACGAGTCTTATGAAACTAAGCCAGAAACCACCCTTCCATCGAAACGCTAAATCTGCTTCACACTAGAATTACATGTGACGGTAATACCTTCCCAATTGAAATACACTGGTTCTACTACCTGGAATTTTGCGAAAGAATACTATAGGAGAAAGAAAAGTTTCTTTTCGGAACCTCAAGAATATATCACGTTACGACTATGGACATTACTATAGATTACGACGTCACTATGGTGTAGAGTTCGATGAGTCCCAGGACCATATCTTGTGATAAAAAAAAACAATACTTCTGCCAATAAAGTAACAAAAATGTGTCGTATAACAAATTTTCGTATAAATTTCGTTAACAATCTGTACTTGAAGATTAATTTATATTCTTTAAAAAAAGTTGTTGTCAAACTTTTTTCTTCGGGTGTGAATTTTTAACCGTAATTTTAAACGCAATGTATCAATTTTCTTTACAGCTTGTGATAGTTAGTGGAGCGCTAAGTAAATATGGTACTCAAAAATAACCTCGTGATTCATTTGAGGTCGCTTAAAAGTCGTGAGTGTCATTGACACAAACCACTGACAACAAACTCAATTTAAATAATTTGATTGTTAAATGCAAATGTGCAAAAGATAATTACCTAAGTTTGATTCCGGATTCATCGCTGCCACATCCATTTCTACTTAATAACGCGGTGTTAAGCGCTTTTGTGTTCTGATCTGAAGTATTTGGTAAGGAAGACGTGTTTATCGAGGCCTTCTAACTTAGTCTTTATGGGTAGCAACACATCTATGGCCAAACTAAAGTAAGACTTCTTATCTGGAGTTGATTTATACGTCGATCGGCGACAGTGGCTAACTGCGCCTCGCGGTTTCACCCGTCACAAAAAACAAACAAACGTAGCGTGATGTTATACAGCCTGTAGCTCCATAAATATACTATTCAACACAATAATACTTTTTCAATTCGAACCAGTAGTTCCTGAGATTACCGCGTTCAACCAAACCAAACTTTGTAATGTTACTATAGTATAGATAGATAGATACAAAAAATAGAAATGTACGTATAAATTACACACAAATATATTTTTATTTTCAGGTACTAATCTTAATATATATAAATTGAGTGTCACGTTGTTTGTCCGAACTAATCTCCTAAAGTACTGAACCGATTTCAATCAAATTTTGACACCGTGTGCAGTTTGTTTCAACTTAAAAGATATAATACTTTTAATTTTACTAATTAAACACACTTAACATTGAATTTGAAAAAAAAGATGCCGGGAAAGATGCGTGAGTCGTTGCTTCTCCAAGGGATTGCCACGACTATATTAAATGATGAGAAATTGGTACTACCACACCAATTTGTTTTAATACATTTGTGTATACATTTATGTATACATTTGTGTATACATTTGCGTATACATTTATGTATATATTTGTGTGAATATCTCGTAATGTTGTCGTGTCGTGAGTCACAGGTATGCACGCGTGCCGGTCCGCCGGGTCACGCAGGTATGGTCCGATGCCCATGCTCTATTAACCAGGAGTGTCCAGGAGTAATCGTACGATATACGAAGCCTTCACGAACGTGGATCCTGAAATAATTCGTAATAAGAAATTTTAATAAGTAGTGATTCCCACCAAGATTCAACGTGACGGGCTCAGTCTGATATTAGAAGGACATTAGGGATGGATAGATCTGCTATCGTTCCCATAGGAATCTATACTAATATTATAAAGCAGTAGAGTTTGTTTGATTAAATGCGCTTATGTCAGAAACTACTCGTACGAATTGAGAAATTATTTTTGTATTGAATAGTAACTTTATCGTGGAAGGCTTTAGGCTATATAACATCACGCTCTGTTAGTTTGTTTTTTAATAGATTGTTCTCTAATAAGCGCGGGTGAAACTGCGTGGCACAGCTAGTTTGGATGACAACTACGAGTCGGACTCACGTACTAATGGTTTTCTACAGTTATCTATAAAAACGGCAAAAAAATATGTTTTTTGTATGGGAGCTCCCCTAAAATATTCATTTTACCTTAATTTAACTATTTATTGTTAATGTGTGGTAATCTACCTGTTGCCGTTATTAATATCGAGCAAATAAATCACTTTTGTTGTATGGAAGTCCCCTTGCATATCTATTTTATTCTGTTTTTCGTATTTGTTGTTATAGCGGCAACAGAAATACATCATATGTGTAAATTTAAACGGTCTAACAATCATGACTCATGAAATAAAACCTGGTAACAGACAGACGGACAGCGGAGTCATAGTATAGTTTCCGTTTTTACTCTTTGAGCATGGAACTCTAAAAAGAAGCGTCGAAATAGTGTACGAAATCAAGCAAATGTTGACATTGATTACTTTTGCATTTTGCGGGAACAAACATACGGAAGCAGATTTTTTATATATTAAGGTAGCGAAACGAAACAAAGAAATAGATGTTTCAACGTTATTCTTGGAGTTGCTGATGATTTAAATACCATTTAGGCCCGAAACATTGATGTAGCGTCTTTGATCTTTAAAATACATTTCTTTTATCTTATATTTTTGTTGTAGCTCATGGAATTGAAGGAAAAACTTCTCGCGAGACTCGGGAATATCTTGTCTCGTAAAGTCTCATTTAAAAATCTGAAATTGAATTTGAAGATCGAAATAGAGATACTATCTAACTAGATATTAAACTAAAGTTCACTCATTAAAGTCAAAAGCGATAAAAAGGTTTTAATTGAGTGTCGGTTGGGATTTCAAAAGCCTATGCTAAATAAATTAATTCCCTGTCAGCGAGCTCTTCATGCATTCGTGTCAAAATTATACGTGTCAAAGTTATGAACGTTGAATTTTCGACCGCGTTGAATCTCGTTAAGAGGAAAGATATTTCCTAAAAAGCATGTTCATTTAAATTCATATATATTACTGTTGCTCTATTATATGAAACACTGAATGTCGTATATCCCATATCTACACAATTACTAAATATTTTATTAGTATTAATAGTATAAAGCTGAAGAGTTTGTGTTTGAAATAATATTATTGTATTGAATAGTCCATTTATTGAAAGGCTACAGGCTACATCAAAGCTTGCTGTTTGTTTTTTTCCCTATGTAGTCACGGGTAAAACCACAGGGCTCAGCTAGTGTTTATATATTTCACATAACCCACTTTTCCAATTGGTTTTAAGCATTTGAACTGGGTTGCCATTAGTCCTTTACGACGATTTAATAAAAGAGTAGGTAGTGAAAAGGGTATTTTCATTAAGGGGATACACAAAGGAGGATAATCATAAACTCATTCATTTATGTATACATATGTATGTATGTGTGTAGGTGAGTATGTGTGTACATATATAGTTATATTATTTTATTCATAATCTAAATAAGCTAAACCGTCCATTTTTGTTGCTGGCCAATTTCATAAATAATTATAAAATTTTATTGCAATAAAGAATTCTAAAGCACTGCATTATCTTTACTAACACTTAAACTTATATAGCTAGGAGTTAGGTGAACATATAGTTAGGGTCGACGGGGGTACAAAACGTGAAAAAGTAGGACATGTCCTCATTTTGGATATGGCAACCTTATACTAAACCTACATTTTCATAAGACTGCATCCGCGTCATTGCGCCCACTGACCCGGCATGGTCAAGCCATGGCACTTGAAGTACTGCAACCAGATCCACCGACGCACTCGGCGGAACCGACACACCGCTCCACGGGTATCGGGTTCGTGTTATGACTAGTAGCTAGGCGCTAGTCTAGTCTGTTATGTCATATATCAACGCTGATTCAGTAAATATTACACCCAAACACAGGTAAACGTCTGTTTCGGTGATCTACCCTATCTAAATATACAGGGTGTAAATGACAGCGTACCGAAAACTTAAATGGTACATTTGTGACACTAAATAAACAAAAAATAACTCATCAATTTTCCTCGGAAATTATTGGTTCCCGAGTTGGTCATTTTT
>DWNE01007970.1:0-11852 GCA_018249875.1 Cecropterus toxeus | reverse complement strand
CCAGTAGTTCCTGAGATTAGCGCGTTCAACCAAACAAACTCTACTGCTTTATAATATTAGTATAGAAGTATAGATTAGTATAGATATACACTTAATAACCACTTGAGCCAAACAGAATAACCCTAAAGACTTTTTAAAAATACTAAAACGAAGTTTCTGAAGGACATGATTCCAGTGGCCCATTTGCGCCGAGCCTAAGTGTGATTGAGAATAAGGGGTATTCTATTGAAAAGTAATACAAAGCATACCTACTATGTGCGTTAGAGTGCCTACTAAAGGTGTTGTTTTGTATTTTATCTCATGGATGAATATCTATTATATATTTTTTAATTAAAACATTGTAAATAATGTGACTTTCCGTTGCCGCTACAGTCAAGTGTCATCAGTCAGTGTAACCACTGTCAGCAGTCATTATCTGTCATCACAAACTTGTTTATGCCTTTGTGCAGCATCACACATTTTGCACAAAGCTTGTGGTAAAATTGTGACACAAAACCGTAACTAAAAAACCTGTCACAGGACGCCTAGAACATGTAAACCATCGAAATTATTTTGTACAGGTAATATGATTTAAGAATAATAGTTTACGACAGGAACTAAATTTTCGATTTACGAATATTTTCAAATATAGGGATTTTAATTTTGCAATTGGCCATATAGACTGTTATCCACTGGGGACTACTGAAATAGTTTTCTAAATCACATGTGTCCGTATTATGTTTACGAACTGTGATACATATGTTTTTATTCCTATTCATTAATATTAAAATACATTAATTTAATTCATCTTTAAAGACAGATATGTATTAATGTCCTTTATAGTACGTACTATCATATAGTGATGCGTCGCCACGGCATGTTTCGTCACACTAACAGTCGGTCTTATCCGCCGCTATATATTATATGTTACACATCAAAAAGATTTAACGAGATTCTGAAAAGGGGCTCTTGATTGTATAGATTTTTACCACTCAAGTGTGTATAAGTTGTCTTAGTAGATATTTTACGACGAAAAACAAAAGTATAACAAAGGTAAATTAATTTTTAACGTACATCCGGAAGCAGCGTATAACCACTGCAACAAAGTATAAAAGGGCGCGTCCACATTAGGTTGATTCGACAGTTTTATCGCTTACCGAATGACACACGGATCTTCATTTAAGTAACATAATTACAATAAATCTGCCGATTTCATGTATGTGAATAAAACCAGCTCTAATTGCACAGTTTTAACAGCAAATTCTGTCACTCCGCGATTCATAAAACTGTGTTTCCGATATAATAGGGATGTGTCTAGGATGCATCTAATATCAAATCATAAATAATAAGGTATCCACGTCTGTACAATTTCGTGAAAAAAATTACAAGATCGGCAATCAAATTGCATGTTGTGGACTTAAATAATGGCCATTTCAAAGCTGATCCTGCTGGTCGTTAGCAATTCAATTAATAATGTAATCGACCAATTAAATCAGGTTATTTGTATAGCCCATAAACATCGTAAAGAGAAGTCATCGTTATTGAGAAATAATCTGGCAACATTAACAGAAACGCCATTTTTCGCTTCAAAGTGATTCAGATCAAAAGAAATTTGCGATTGTTGATAAGTTTTATTTCGTGAAGTAATTGATGTATGTATTTTTTCCTTTATATCTCTTGGGGTGTTGAGAAACACGTTAACGGAGTTTGAATATTTTGATACAAATTAATTTCAAGGTAAACATTTTGTAATTTATCAACATACCGTGTTGTTAATCCTGTTCACAATAAATTTGTAAGGGCATGTGTTTATTGGATGCAAAAATATTAAATGCATATTAAGTATAGAAATTTGATTGTATAATAAACAATAATAATGTTTAATTTTTGTATGATTATAGGTGTGTTTTGCTTAAAAGTTTAGTTTAGGCCATTTTCCATTATACGGATATTTTTTATGCCGAGTCGAGGGTAAACAACAAAGAGGATTACGTAGAAAACAATTGTGTTATTATAAACCACCTGATCACGTTCTACTACTTCTACCACAGAGCTACGTCACAATATAAAATATGAGTCTAAACATTACTTCATCTCTAACTATTATTTTACTTAAAAATGCGGAATCGTGATCCTCCTTATATAAGATCAAAGAAGCAAACGAGCATGTAGTCCATCTGTAAGTGATCATTGCTGACCATGGACACCTAACAAACTTCATATGGAACAGGGGTTTCATCAAATGTCAATTACACTTTTGCTACTCCAGAGGGCTAAGATTATATACAAGTGAGCCTGCAACCACACTCTTTTACCAAAAATTAAAAACAAATGCTGGAAATGCTCTAGTCAAAATAAAACATAATAATTTTGTAATAGCAAAGCATTATGCTTTACTATTACAAAATTTAGATCAATTAGTGCATACTTGAGAATCTACAAATACAAGTATACCGGGTGTAATTGTTAAGTGTGCACAGGGGATTATTCCGTAACTATAACAGATTAAAAGTTTAAACTGTTATCGAAACTACTTCACCTAATAAGTAAAATGACAATAGTAACTTTCTGAAAATGAAATGAGAAATATCCAAAAATGTTACATTAAACACTCCCATACATTTAGTATGAGATAGTAGAAAGGTAGAAAGCCTAGAAGAGTGACAGAGTCGTGTATGTTGTGCAATTGTTTTAATTACTCCGCAAATTTAAAAAAGTTTATTTAGATACTGTAAATAGAGATCGTCATTGTATTTCACAACGAGGACGTCACTTCGAACATCTGTTTTGACTACAATTTTTTTTACTTACTAAGAAATGTATGTGATAAATATAAAATGTATGGGAGTGTTTAATGTAAAGTTTTTGGGTATTTCTCGTTTTATTTTTAAAACGTTATTATTGTCATATTACTCATTAGGTAAAGTACTTTGGATATCGGTTAAAAGTTTTTTGATATCTGTAATAGTTACGAAATAATCGCCTGTGCACACTTAACGATTACACCTGGTATAGTTTGTAAAAATGGCGCCCAAAATTGAGCAAAAAGAGGGGGAGGAACGGTTTTTCTTACTATTACGACAATATGGGTATCAAATGAAAGTTAGACAATAGACTTTTCTAAATATATATACATATATTGTAATACTTTTACTTCACTATTTGCGCAAATACTCATATAAGCGTTAAATTAAATATGTATCATTATGAACAAAAATTTCGTTTTAAGCACTCGAGTTGTTTGTATTATGTTTTTGAGCCTAGTTTTTTGTTTTAATATTTTAACAATGTTACTCTTCTTAATATTTTTTATAATTATAAATCTTTTGAATGTTAGAACGAGGTCATGTTACTAATATTTATTTCTAAGTATTTTATTTGTCTTACAGTGTAACCACTGACATTCTCAAAGTCGCTGATTTTATCCGCTAAAGTCTCAACTAATGACATATGAAAAATATTCAAATTATCACCATGACGTAAGGTGTAATCAAATGTCTTAAACACAAAAGAATTTGAAAGATTATTCGTTTGTTGAATAAAGTTAGCATGTAATATAAAACTTACTTTGAACACATTATGTTTATGAGTCGAATCGTCAAGTAATGATATTATGTCATCTTCAATTGAGTTTAAAAATATCTCCAGATTGTTTACGGCGTCGCAGGATACCTGTTTGTTTTTTCTATACGGGATTCGCGTCACGAAAGAATCAATGACTTTAGCGTCTTTGTCATACGATTTAACTATATGTGTTTGTGTGTCACTTTTTAAATAACCTTTGGTTATACAGCGATCATTGCAAATATCTTCAGAAAGATTTTCAGTAGATGCGCCGTCGTTAGTTCTAGTTTTCTTTTCTTCGATAGCGTCATTAGAGGTGTTTCCAAATTGACTGTAAATAAAAATCCAAAATTATTGTCTGTATATTGACATCCTAGATGCTATTGTTATATACCACTTTCAAAATTTAGCTGGTTCCTAGCAATATTTGTTCCAAAAATATGAAGATTAGATGTAATTTTGAAAATTTGTGTGGAATTTATGCGGCTGAGTATTGGACATTGCAAGTTAAATAAAAGCTTTTAAAAATAACACGGACGGATAGACAGACATGACGAATCTATAAGGCTAGATTTTTTGCCATTTGGCTAAGAACCCTAAAAAAATGGCATACATACATAGGATCCTCAAAACGACGGCAAATATCCACCATCTCCTCATCATACTCCGAGTCTTCCATACAATCCACCTTGCTGCATATCTCAATGAGCTCGTCTTCAAGTTCCATTTCGTCGCAAACTCTTATAAGTGCTCTGTTGATGTCACCTTGGACTAACTTAGTGTGACCATACTTCGCCGCTTTACAGGAAAAACTGCACAGTTAAAAATTCATCATTTTTAAGGGGCCGACCATAAATCACGTGATGTTTTTGGCATTTTTAACCCCCCGCCCACCTTGAGTCATATTATTAGAATCGTCTTAGTTTGCAAAACGACATAGGCTATATAATTTGAAAAAAAAATGGCACCTGGAAATAGAGGGTATTAAATGAAAGCTAGTGAAATATAATGAAATAAATGAAATGAAATATCTTTAATATAAATATGCCACACCTTTTCTAGCGTGAAGCAGTTCTTGTGTTTCGGTGGAAGGGTGTGGTTGCCGGCTCACTTTTATTTGAGGCGACCATCTCAGTCCTCGGGAGTAGCAACGCTTCTGTGATAGACTTCATATAGAACCCCTTTTCTATATGAAGTTGCTTACAAATGTCCATGGGCGGCGCTAACTTACCATCAGGTGGGCTGCTTGCTCGTTTGCTGCTTCAAATTTATAAAATAATAACACATGCCGCATTACGCGTAAACTTCTTAATATATGAATCATTTTTCTCCGGCTTCGCTTGGCTCAGGCCCGCGAAGAAGGATACACTCACTCCTTTCAAATAGGGAGCAAGAAAATAAAAAATAGGAAATAATAATAATAAGAAATCTTTATTTTGTATAGGCTTACGGTGGCACTTACAAATAGTCATTTACAGTATTTTTTCTTACACTACCACCGGATCGGAGAATGACCATAATGACCATACTGACCATAAAGACTTATCCAAAATGCATACTGAAATACTTTTACTTGTCTTTTTTGACAAAAACTCATATAAACACATATAAGCAAATTTTCCAGCCACCCAGGGTCGACTGTTAGAGAATGCAATAAGGCATTAAGTTTGCCCTTTTGTAACTTGTTCTTTAATGAGGTGCAATAAAGAAATAAATAAATAAATAAGCGTTAAATTAAATATATATCATTATCAACAAAAAAAATAGGTTTAAGCAGTTGGATATTTTGTCTTAATGTTTTTAACGATGTTAATACTTTATTATTATTTCAACTTTTAGAATAAAAAGATAAAAATTAATATAAATATAAAAATTATATTTACCTTGCGCTCCCGCATTTGCCTTTTTGTGTTATATTATCCAATTTAAGCGACATTTCACAGTAAATATAAATACAATCAAATCTTCAGTTTATGCTTTCGAGTTCTCAGTATTCACTGCTTAAAAAATTGTAAGCATTTTCTTGTATTCGGCTATTTTTTTCGCATATAATCGGTACAAATTTACGTCCTCTGTTAGCGCGACGACTTTCTTTAAGTACAACTGTTTGCGGTTTTCTTATTCTTATAAAAAGCCTCTATCGTATATTCACTACAACGTTTTAAAAACTACTAGTACTTATTTATGTATTTTAGTTTTTATATCCCAAAAAGTTTGATGCGTCACGACTAAGCTATGTTTAAGATAAACTGTCTCGTTATATAATGAGGGCGTCCATTACCGTATTCATTGTTAAAAATCTCTAATTAGTTGTATGTTTTCTGATTATTTTTTAGGGTTCTGCAACCAAGAGGGTAAATACGTACCTATTACTAAGACTGCTGTCCGTCTGTCCATTTTATTGTCACCAGGCTGTATCTCATGAACTGTGGTAGCTAGACAGTTGAAATTTTCACAGATGATGTGTTTTTGTTGCCGCTATAACAACAAATACTAAAAAACAAAACGAGTAGCATCGTTAAAAACATTAAAACAAAAAACCCGACAGTTTAAAACTATTTTTTTTCATAATAATATATATGAAATTTAACGCTAATACGAGTTCTTATCAAAAAAGTCAAGTAAAAGTTTTACAATATGTATATTGTTAGATTGGTCTATTTACTAGCTTTCATTTGATACTCACATTGTCGTAATTGTAAAAAAAATCGTCCCCCCCCCTCTCCCCTTTTTCCTCTATTTCCACTATGCAAACTGAGACGATTCCAATGATATGTCATACGTCACAATCCGTCAAGCCGTTTGGCTGTAGCGCGTGCCAAAGAAATGGACATGCAAACAAACATACATACGCTCGAAAAACATTACTCTGCTTCTAACGCAGTCGGGTAATAGATATTTATTATATTTAGAACCCTTTGTGCGTTAGTCCGACTCGCACTTGGCCGGTTATTTAATGTTATTTAACCTGGAGTCTAATGATCTTATTTGTTAGTTCAATAATTTTCTAAAACTAATTAATGGTACTTATCTTGTTAGTAAATCTGAAATCACTGTATTTACCCGACTAGTTCAGAAGGAAGGTTTAATTTTCTTATTATAAGTTTACCATTATGAATATTGTAACTTAGCAGTGGTGAGATGCTCTAATATGGTGAGGTGCGGTGACGAGGGAGGTGAGGTGAGGTGAGGTGACGTGAGGTGAGGTGAGGTGAGGTTAGGTGAGAAGAGATAAGAGGAGAGGTGTGGTGATTGTCTATGGACAAAGCTTTTATATTTAATATAATATAATTTGAAATAATTCATTGCTTAAAGTATTTTTCTAGTGTTTTATGGCGTTATAATATATAAGGTTATCAGTATGAATAATAATTTAGCTTTAAGCAGTCGGGTCTTTCGTATTAATGTTTTATTAATATGTTTTAAAGTTATCACTAGTTTCAATTTCAATTGAATCTTCGACCGATGAACCTCACTTTCCCCCTCAAAAAAAATCACAATCCGTCAGTGTAATTGAACAACAAGTTCCAATTTTAAAGAGCAATTCTAGACGATTCTAGACCTAGTTTACAGTTGTAGATCTTATCAGTATCTCATCCATCGCTTTACGGCTCCCTGACTCCCGATTATGATATTAAATTGTTTGAGCACAAGAGGGTCGAGTGGGGAGGGCCGGACTCTGTTTGAAGTTTTTGCTAATTCATTTTCTTTTTTTATAACTTTACCTACTTGAACAGGACGCAGACTGAGAAGAACTGGCGAGAAATTCGGCGGGTTTATAATATTTTGTATATGTTAGTATTTATTTCCCCTTCTTTTGAAGTATATTTTTAACATGAAAAAAACTTCCAGCACGGGACGCCTGGCAGATGTGAAATATCATGTTCATGCAAGTAATATGCGTAAAAGACAAGATTCCGACAGGAACGTAATATATAGCATAATGAGAAATATAATTTTAATTTATACACATTCATAAAGTCGACTTTATACGAAAATTGTAAATCGTAATTGTTACAGTTTAATTTCATTTTACCAACTCAAATCTATTAATTTTAAAAGGATAAGAAGACATGATAATAAATTCTGTATAACGCCATCTAGAAATAGTACGCCGCACTAAGTCGAACTATCACTGCAGCTCGCTTAGTTTTGTTCGATACTTAATAGTTCCGAAAAAATATAACAGATGGCGCTGAAATAAAAATACGGTGTGGCGCCAACAATCAGGTTTAAGTACTTAGACCTATAGATGTTTCACATCAAATTACCATGTCACGTAAATTAAAAATAAAATCTTTTAAAATTGGCAACTACTTTGGTATACATTTCCAGAGGCCACGTTAACTACTTTCCATCAGGTGGATTAAATGCTCGTTTGCTCCTCCATAAAACAAAACAACAAAGAGTTTTTGCGTTTCGTAGAAAGTCGGCTCACTTGTATAGGCCCTTGGAGTAGTAAGGAATGGTCAATATGATATAAGATTCTCATATTATCTGGGGTAGATCGTAGATATTCACGAGCAGTTGTGGCGTGTGGTGTGGGGGCAAGCAGGGGTCTATGCCCCGGGCGGCAAGTTCAGAGGGCGGCAAATGCGCAACTTATCACCATTGATCGGTCATCGTACGATAATTTTACATTGCCTGATATACGTGTAATATTTTCAGAACACTTGTTTGTGGTTGCGAAAGATTTTCAGACGTCGGTTTTTTTTTGGCCGCCATATATTTTAAGAACATTTGTTTTTGGTTGCGAAAGACTTTTAGACCTCGTTTGGTTTTTTTTTCGTCGCATGAGACACATGAGAAGATCGTGAAAGGTTTTGTACTTAACGAAGCAAAAAAATAATAATGATCACCAATTATTGGATATTTGATGGCTGAAATGATGGTAAAAAGAAATTCAAGTGGGCAGGGGCGGCATTTTAAAGTTCTTGCCCCCCCCCCCCCTATAAATAATTGAAGATCCGGGGCTGTTCACGGGCAGTTCTGGCCACTTATGTCAGTAGCCAGAACAGCGTTAACACTTGTTATTGACGCTGGTGGTCCAAAACATGAACCACAGACAACCTTCAATTTCATTCCTTTGTATTAACCAAACACCAGCTCCAAATCCGGCCCTGTCTCAATCAAAGTCCCGACCGCAAATCACAGTGGGACCACACCCCTAAATCTGGCCCCGCCTGCCCACGCATGCGCAAGACGCACCAATCGGAACCCTCCAAAACCACCCTCATTCACCCGCAATAGACCCGCACGCTGTCATTTTTGCCGTCACCCGATAGCTCGCCACGCCTCTTTTGAAACCATTCCGATCATAAACCGCAAAGCTGCCGCGTCTACAACGCGTTACCGTATTAGTGATTACTTAATTTGTGATAATCAATAGCACGATGAGTGGGAAGTGCCGTGAAAAATGAACGTAACTTTCAAAGTGTTTAGCGTTCACTAAAATGGAGCGACAAGCGTACCCGAATCTCTCAGACTTGCTCTCCTATCAGCAAAACATCGATAGGATCAGCCTATCCGACGAGAAATTCACCGGAGAATCATTCGAGAAGTTCGATAATCCTGATCGTTCGACGTCACCTGTGTCTTTAGACGATGGAGACAGCCAATACGGCGTGGATTTGTCAGGCAAAACAAACTTGGCTGGCAAATCCTTCACAATTGCTGCAATTTTGGGCCTGACGAATACTGACGAAGATGTTATGAACCTCAGCGTTCAGGAGAGACTGCAGCAGAATCAAAGGCAGCTGCAGAATTATTTGTACTCAGGACATGATATGCAAAGGCTGAACGATGGTTTCTGCAGGAGTATGGCTGGTGTACCGCCAGCCTTGAGACAGGGTAAGTGATTAAATCAATTCATTTATTTATTGGAAGAATTAAGTAGTATTTATTTACATGCTTATTGACTGTTAAACGAAAAACCGGCCAAGGTCTAGCAGTCTCGCGCACGATAGTTTTCGTAAACTTCCGTACCTCTTATACCGAACCCATTATCTTTAAAAAACACGTTTATTATATAGGAGCACCCCTTAGATATTTATTTATTTCGTTTTCAGTATTTGTTGTTATAGCGTCAACAGAAATACATCCAAAATTTCAACTGTCTAGCTATCAGGGTTCGTGTGATACACCCTGGTGACAGACACACGGACAGGCGGGCAGCGAAGTCTTGGTAATAGGGTTCCGTTTTCACCCTCTTTGCCCGATTTAACCCTAAAAAAGACAAACCCGCTGTATTTCTTACCAGACCTTCTCAGTTTAAGTCGTGTTCCGATCCATGATATCATATGATCCATGATAGTGCAAGAAAGAAATATTGTAAGAGACAATTTGTGTAGGCAATTAATTTTGATCGAAGGAAAAAAGCCGTTGCACTTTTCGTTTCCATACTTTCATTACACCTTTTTTGTCTTATTTTTACTGTTTTCGAAAAATTGCGAAATTCACCTTTGACATTTTTTCTACTCTTGCCGACACGGAAGCCGTGTTATCGTTTTTGTATCATTAGAACTGCATTATATTAAAAAATGCAAAGTTGAGTGATAAATTTTAATTTCAGATTTTGACTGTACTATAAACTCAAATAGAAAGTAAATTTAATATTCACTGAAGTGTCACAAACATACTTCTCAATTTGAAAGGATTATATTTTAATCCTTTGAAATTTCACAAGCAATATAAAACTCTAAAGACTTTAACCAGAAACTAAGGAGTGTGTGTGTGTTTGTGTCATTTGCATGGTAGTGTTTGTGTAGAACATTTAAACAGTGTAGAACCTTCTAGGTACGTGAATCGTGAAATCCTTTGTAACTTTGATGAATTTTTGACATTACACGACCTAAAACAATTTGTAATTTTCAAAATAAAGTAGGTACCTACTGGATTTAATTCTATGCAACCAAAGGATCCTAGAGATAATCTGAATGTTAAGACCCAATAAGAAAAATAGACAAATTTCATCCAGCTCTTAACTTAAAAACAATGTCACCATTATACATTATTTAGAAGCATGCTGCCATCCTTCTCTATATAAATTATTTTGTCCCTGTAGTACCGGCACCAGAATAGGGCTACCCTGCCTATCCTTATGATAGGTGACTAAAAGGGAGTTCCCGGGGTTGCGGGCGGCAACAGTGGGAGCTCGAACCGTCCAGTCAAGTGACCCTGGGAAGCACGGCGAGCGTTGATGCTCACCGGGAAAGAGACTAAAAAAGGGCATCGCGCATGGTGGTCTCCGGTTGCGTTCCGTTGGAGATCCCGGGAGTCCTCCATACAGCGCTGAGGACGGCCACCGGGGGGTTTTGGTGCGGTAAAAATCCCACATAACCCGGCGTCGCTCCCACGGCGTCGGGTACCTTTTGAAGAAAAAAAAAGGTATACGTGCCAAAATTCATACTCCACTGTGTGCCTAATTTTCATAAAGTAGTAAAATAGGTAAAAACATTAAAACAAAAAACCCGACTGCCTAAAACGAATATTTTGTTCATAATGCCACACACACACACACACACACTTATTATTTGTTTTGTTTTGTTGACTCTAGATGTAATTTTATTGTAATCGTGAAAAAAACTTTAAAACAACATAAATTTATATATGTATATTGTAATTGAACCTCCCCAACTGTGTTCCCGGGATGGGCGTAAATAGCTGCGACACAGTATTTTTACTATTGCAGATGTTTGCGATAATTATGTAATACTCTGTAATGTTGTTTTTTGTTCAATAAAAATCTTTAAATCTTTAATGATATTTGTAATTTAACGGTTTATATAAATTATACTATATGTATATACTAATATTATAAAGCAGTACAGTTTGTTTGGTTGAACGCGCTAATCTCAGGAACTACTGGTTCGAATTGTTTTTTTTTTTTGTTGAATAGTAAATTTATCGTGGAAGGCTTTAGGCTACATAACATCACGCTTTGTTTGTTTATTTTTAATAGATTTTTCTAATAAACGCGTGTGAAACTGCGTGGCACAGCTAGTATTATAAATAAATTATAAGTAAATTTATTACAAATCATTGGATTGCTTAACAGGGAACCGAAAGTGGAACTTTTAAGAGAGAGTTTTGGCGGGAACGCGGGAAGAGCCGTTTCGTTGTATAATGTTATTCTTCTAAACTTATGCAAAGTCGTATTTTATTGTTTAAAAATGATGGGATTATTATCATAAAGTTTTTGATAAAATGCACGCATATGGGAAAGTGATATGGTGCAGCGAGAGGTGACTTTTCGTGTTGCTTCCAAGACTCCATGAAGAAGTCCTAGTAAAGTCCCTACCACTTTGCTG
>DWNE01007969.1:0-11853 GCA_018249875.1 Cecropterus toxeus | reverse complement strand
AGTACGGCCACCGGGGGGGTTTTAGTGCGGTAAGAATCCCACATAACCCAGCGTTGCTCCCACAGCGTCGGGTACCTCTTGAAGGTTTCACCCCCGTCGCAAAAAAAAAGGTGTAGGACTTTATAATTTGCCTTATATGTTCATTTATTTACATAACATACCGAATTTATTCAATGTTTTATGTTACTCTTATAAAAACTTCACTGTAATTATTCTCTCACATGTGATACGATTGCTGCATTCAGGCGTATGGCGGTAAATATTTCAATAACGCAATTTATTGCGTATACGATCATAATTTCATTGTATGTCTTAAAATAACCAAAGCAGTAGGCGTTATAAATGATTTAAGCCTATTATACCAAGACACGCTGGTGCTGCGTACATCACGTTATCGATTCGACGATTCGTGTTACTGTCCTCGAAACGCTTGATAGAAACGAGAATGAGCTACTGTTTTACAAAAAAAATGGTTAAGTGTTACGCGGACTCGTATATAAAGGGTTCCGTTATGCCTTTAAAAAATTATGAAACCCATCGAAAATCATGATTCATGTACATGTGAACCTTTAATTTCGTATGCTATATCAATTTTGTAAAATTCATTACGGCTTAAGAGATAAGATGAAAAATGGCCGAAAAACCGGTATTTTAGGTATATCTTTTTGTTGTATTTATGTTTTAAGGATATTTGTTATTCCTCATCAAGAAATAATAATTCACTTACTGTGAAAACATTTTGGTTATGTTAAGCGTACAGAAAACAAAGAAACAATTACTAAATTGAATACGATTAAATTAAAATGGGTTGCAGTATTTTGTGGTTATGATTCAAAATTTACAGTACTGTGAGAAACGGACGAACAGTTGATAAAAGATATGCGTTGGCATCCTTTGAGTTCGGATACGGAACCCTAAAAACACGTAATTATGCAGTTCATGTGTACGTGGAAGTCAGCATCTCATTAGCTTTGTCGTTATCGTCCGACCACAATGACGAGTTGTTCTCACGTCCGTGTCTTTATGACTAGAACTCCAGTTTCATCATCCAGACCCAATTCTTTGTTTTTAATATTGTAAAGTTGTTTTCATGTTTGTATGTACAATGTCTTTCATAAGTCATAACTGATTGTACGATGTTGTCTTTTGCGTCTTTAGTATTTACTGTAGGTATGAATAAGAATGGATTTTTATCTATTTCTGAAACATGTTTTTCTAATAAATAAACCTCTGTTATTTTTTTCACATTGGAATAGGCGCGTGTTGGGTTTCAATTTCAGCTGATGGTAAATAATGACAAGGCGTTAGATATAGTACGCTTTCCTGGAACGAGCCAATTTATTCTTGTTTTGAAAAGTCGTATCGTATTTTTCGGGAAACAGAGAAGCCAGCAAGGAGAACTACCTTGGTTGGCAGCTCGTAATAATGAGGACGTTGCAAAGGACGTAGAATTGACATATTTTTAATACGGTATGGGTACTCACGGTATGCGGTTTTTTGAATTTATTCGGACCCAGTTACATGGATCGTGGACACGGCGAAACTGCGGTGGTGGGGATAATATTTGTCTAAAATCATACAATTATAGAATTTACATAGTCTACACTCATGTAATATGAGTACCAAACTAGCCAAATAATTCTTTATAAATTTCCTTTTAAACCAAACTTTTCATCATCTAGTTAAGCAGGTATATATTCTGAACCTCACCTTGTCGAAATAAATTACGTTTCACGTAATTGGCCCACGTATTAAGGAGGATGGAAATAATCATCTTTATTTTGAAATTTTAAGTAATTAACGTTTCAGTTTTTATTAGATTCATTCTGTAACATTTACGAAACTGACCTCAAGGTAACGTAAAGTAACACATCGTGGTATAGCTATTGAGGAAATGATATTACAGAAGTGAAAATGTATGCAACTTTTCTCTTAATCTATACAAATATATAAAAATGAGATGGTGTGTCTGTGTTTCTCAATCACGTAAGAACTACAGGTCCGATTTACATTAAATTTTGCATAGAGCTTATATAACTGGTCACTTGGTCAGTCTATAGGCTTCTCTTTCTTCTTTATCGATTTTTGCCGTGATTAAAGATGGCAATATTTTTGTGACGTCACTGCACCCTTTAGTTTTAGACTTTCATATTTCCATTTTAAATAAAAATAGAACGCTAAAAATCGCAAACTTAGATGGCATACGCGAGGTTAACATTTAATTTTCTATCCGGAAGGTCCTTATCACTTTTCATGTACCTCCAACGGTTAGCGAGTAAAACCTAATTTTTTGTCACGTAGGGGTACGGGTAGGGGCACGGGTACTTCAGCTAGTATTGTATGATAAAAGTAAGAATTGAGCACGCAGTTCATCTGATGGTGATTGTACTAACGACCAGGGTAAGTAATCAATTTCACGTAGGATTTGAATCTCACCTGGCAAGCGCCAGGTGCGTTGACACCCTTAGGACTAAGTCGGAACGCCACGTATTTATGAGCGTTTTTTCCGTACCTTTCCTTACTACCTCCACTACATTACCTTAAATATATAGTGAAATAGAAATTCATGTATCGGTAGTGGTAACACCAACTGTAGTTTTTAAGCACCCTTTATACTTCGACAATTGAGGCATCAATTATCGAATAAAGGGTTATATCTTCTTTAAATTGCAATTATCCAATAAATTAAATTCAATATACGTGCTATTTACACGGATCATTAATTTTCGCTAAGTTCCTCTATTTTTTTGTTATTTCGGGTAAAGTTTTGTAATCCACACTGACCTCATTCAGCTAGTCATTAATTAAAATTCAGTCTAGCCTATTGAATACTTAAATTCTAATTTATGAAAATGCCGTTCTTGAGAAACTTTCAATTGGAACTGTTCTAAAATTTGTTAAATCAGCTGTAAGAAAGTTTTATAAAAATGACCAGCCTTTCTAATTACGTGCATTGTGTTGTAACTAGGTTTTGCCCACGGCTTCGCGTAGATCTGGAATAATGCTATTTCGTAATTACGTTCAAATCAAATTGTTATAGTCAGTTGATTTTGTGGTCCATTAACTCCCAACAAATTACAAAACACCTCTGATATATCAATATAAATAATTTTTGAACTGTCCACTTTTAAAAAATAAAGAAAGCTTTGTAATTTTTTTTATGATTACATAATCGTTACCTTTGATTATCCAATGTTCATTAAATTACAAGAAGGATATGTGATCTGTATATTAATAGTTCGTGCAATAATTTGTAATGCAGCAACTGGGCATTCGTGACTGTGCCAAGTTTCGTATGCGGCGCGGCACTTGGCACGGCAGGACAAAGGGATCGCAGGATAAGCTGCCAACGCTTTGGGTGGCGAGTGAGGGCACGCTAGGGATAGGGGAAAAATCGATTTTATTTTTTAATCAAACAATCGATTTTGCAACGTCGATGTTTATACAAAAAATAATCGATTTTTAATTTCGAAGTTAGCACCCCAAAATACTTTATTTAGTCTAATTTAGTGGATATTAATTATGCAAAATACAACAAACAATTGAAAAACAACACATTTAATCAACGTATTTAATTAATCATAGTAAAATTCATTAGAAACCAAAGTTTGAAGTTAATCGAGGAAAGAAATTTCTAAATGTACTGTACCGTACTATTTTGCCGACCGAGTTTTGCTAGAAAGATAGTATGTTTGCTAGGCACTAGATGACGTTGCAAGTAATTGTATTATGAAGCTGCTATTAAAATATGGAAAGTACGCGAAACTACGGAATAAATTATATGTTTAGTATTTAAAGCTGCGGAAAAAAAAAATCGAAAGTAAAGTGCAAAATAAAAATAGTTAATAATAATAAAATCGATAATTTATGGTGAAAAAATCGATTAATAAAAATCGATTATTCTAAAAAAACGATTAATTAAATATTCGATTATTTTTTCCCATCCCTAGGGCACGCTCCTTTTCTAGTCCAACCACCCGTATCTATGCATCTCTTTCATCTGCATGCTAATGTCCACTCATCAATATGCACCGCTACTGAACACGCATGCGATTTTTTAACCCCTTTAATTGGCGATAGTGAACGTGATTTAAATTTGAAAGCATTACGAAAAAATGTTCTTTTTTATGCAGTGGATGTTATCCTTATACGTAACATATTATGCAAGATTTGTTGCAGTTTATGTAACAATCGGTTAAAACCGGAATAAGTTTAACACCATGGAATACATAATGTCTAAATTGCAATTGATGACCTCACATTCGGAGTTAAATATTAACAAAATACTTCCTATGTTGCCAAATGATGCAAGATTACATTTTATTTATGAAATTATGCATTTAACGCAATAAATGCATTCAGAGCGTTATAAAAAAAAATCTATGATATTATATGATAGAATGTTGTGTATACATCGACCACACGTGATTGAGTATGAAGTTACTACTTTGCTTGCTAATATAAGTATAAAAACCAGATCATTACAACTGAAACTGTTCGTAGGTATTACGTGCTTTCGAAAACACGAAGATGTTCATTAGAATGTTTCCTACGTCAACGGACCGATCTTAAGTTCGGCTGCAATCAGTCTTGCTATTTTGTCAAATCACTTGAGGTTTCCACAGGCTGGTCTTATTAAGTACATTTACATACTTATCGGAACATATAAAAAATGTAAGTTCTGCGTGTCTTTACATTGAACATATTTGGATAAAAATAATTGTAGTAGGTACTAAGAATATGTAATAGGTACTAGAAGTTACAATTTTTTAAAGTCTTTTGTTTGTCTGTTTGAAATTGCATCAAACCACGATCCACCATCCATTGAAACAACCGATTGATGTTAACTTAAAGGTTACAAAGTTAAAATCCATATCGTGCGTTAACATTTCTTGTCTTTATTTTATAAAAAAATATCAACTGTCTGAAATTATTTCAATTTCACGATATATTTCATTTTTTGAAACGCGGGTTATGGTTACCAAAAAAGGAAGCAGGAACGTCTACGGTAGATAATCACGGGGCGTTGAAATTTTTTTATCATCGTAAGTTCTTTTTATTCATATAATCATTGAAATGCATCAATTATTGTGATCGGCTATAAACCATAACACTGTAGTTACTTATTTCACACATCTACATACTTTTATAGTCACATCGTAAATATTTTAAGCGTAAATCGTGTCATTGATATATATCAATTCAACGCTGCATACGGTGGACCGGGAAGTATGAGTACAACTAAAACTAGTCACATCATTAAAAAAATAACAAAAAATCCGACTGCTTTAAACGAAATTTTTGTTCATAATGATATGGATTTAATTTAACGCTTATATGAGTTTTTGTCAAAATAGTCACGTAAAAGTATTACAATATATATTTTTAGATTGGTCTATTCACTAGCTTTCATTTGATCACTAGCGCCATTTTTAGGAATTTTACAGCCTGTCACTAGGTGCCAACTGAGATGATTCTATTGATATGTCATACGTCACAATCCGTCCAGCCGCTTGGGCTGTAGCGTGTGCCAAAGAAATGGACATACAAACATACATACATACAAACGCTCGAAAAACATTACCCCCTCTCTTACGCAGCGGGTTAACAATATAGTCGTTTACATTTAAAAATTTATTTGCACATGTGTAGTAGGAGCGTTCGAAAGTTGTCCGCGTTAGAAGAGACAATATCCGTCGAAGTCGAGTTTGTAAGAAAGTGGTAGACTGTCGTCTTATGCCACGGTCATTACGCATTTGTCGTAATTCCTTACGAGAGCGCAGCAAACCTGCTGTCGAGATAATCGCGTTACTCAGACCACTTCTTATTTTGTTGATAAAACGAGCGAACTGTCACTTTTGTTACTTTTCTGGCTTATTGTAGCAACATTCAATTTGCAACAGAGTTATTGCATTCGGAAAATGCTTAAGAATAACATTTTATAGTGTCAGCGATTTTAAGTATGAGTACTTACTTATGTATTACTGTCTTCATTGACTTTTCAGTGAATCGGTTAAACGATTTAGCCTCATTAACTCTCTATCACCACTATTTTACCACGGCTATAAATGATAAGGATACAAGTTTAATTAAGCTGGATATGTGGGTAATGAATACAGATATTTGCGTTAGTTGTTTTTATATTTTTTCACTTGAAATTTCTGAAACGAAAATACTATCACATTTTCGCTTTTTTAAATTATTTATCACGTTTTGGTGATAATAATTTTACTGTAATAGTAGTGTGGAGTTAAATTCATAATTATTATCTAATTCCACATTCTGCAGTTGCAAAGCCGGTTAATATTATTGTATAACATAACCAAGTTATAAATTCATATTACCAGTACCTACGCGTCGCTCTAGTGATATAATTCTATAAGTATATAGTTCCTTCCTTGTTGGAATACAAACCGCGACGCAACCGCGGGAGTGCGGACATTTGTGGGCGATGCGTTGAAAGCGAAAGTGCAATCAAGTGTGCGCTACACCGACGTAGGGCTGTCACGGGGGGTATGGGGATACGTAATATGAGAACAGATTATGACTTTAAATTGTCATTGTTTTTCGTCATGACGTATGTCAAAGTAAATGAGGGCTTTTACCCCTCATTTACTTCGACATACGTCATGATGTTATTTAGAATTAATTATACATTTTATCATGACGTATGAAGTAAATAAGGGGTGAAATTGTTATTTAGAATTAATTATTAATTGTAAGGTCGACAGACGGAAAATTTAAGAGCTCTATCTAAGTAATTGTAAATTGTAACTAACTAACAAAATACTGGACCGATTTCGTTGAAATTTGGCACACAGATAGTCTATGACCAGAATTAATACATAAGATACGCATTACTGTGCTAGATGTAACCGGAGCGGGCAAAACCGCGATAATAACCTACGCTATAAAAAATATGTGTCTACTCCTTCGATCACTAATATAAACTATTAATGATCAAAGATCTACTCATTCTTAGACACATTCGTAATGGTTCGCAGGTAATATATATTTCTGTGCTACTTTTTGGAGTGGAAGTAGTAACGAGCATGCAGCCGATATAATCAAGATATTTATCCTACCCAAGATCCGTTGCAATTGCGTGATACTACTCCTGAGGACTAAATTGCATTGCGTCATAGAAATAGCTTACCTGCTTAAAATAGATAAACTATATTTATATTTTTACTATTTCTACCAGTACATAGTTATTACGGTAGAACTGATATAGGCGAACTATGAATAGTTTTTTCTTTCATATCATCATATTCTAAAGAATATACAAATATAAAGAAACCACGACTCAGATTTAATAACTTCAATAGTCAGATATTTTTTTTACGATTATACTATTATTACAAATTATTAATATATATTCCAAAGAAAAAGCACTGTTATTTATTGTATTTCCCGAATAAAGCTTCTCACACATTCATCAACCCTAGCCGTTGCCGGCATCGTTCGACGTTTTGATCCGACGGGGCGTGATTTTTGATAGTTGTTAGCCATTTCACGTACGGTATTCAGGAAATGAGAACATAATAATTCTATTCCCGTTTATCGGTCATGAAATATTGTGACGTGAAATTGAAACAAATCGATCTGGATATGCCATTTCATTGCACTTGCAATTCACTTCAGCGGTTTGGGCTCATTTGAGAATGGTTTCAGAATACTTGATCATTTCCGTGTGAGTTCAAAGGAAGCGTTATGTAAGTAGCGATTAAAGGAAAATATCCCGATGTTGCAAGTTATGGTCAAGTGTGACGTCAATCAGTTGATATTCTAAGTAGGTAAATTAAATCATCGACTTCGGAGCTATGTATTACATCTTTTTTTTTTTAATTATTTTTTTTATATCATACAAGTCGGTTGTATGTTTGTTAAAAAATATAATTAAAATGTCTAATTCTCTTACTCTTATGATTTATGTTAAGTGTTCATCGAATTAATTGATATGTCATACTAACGATCTCTCAAAATAAACTCTGTTGATTCAGTTTCCATTACGTTAGCTCTATAACGAATAAAAAGTATATGTGAAACATAAAGCAATTATGTTTAATTAATAATTAAAGAGACTATTGCTTCCGCGTGCACATGTGCTAAGAATATGCTAAGACATTCATACAGTAGACAGCATGTTTTAGTAAAAGACCGTCTTACGTTCTCGCAACAAAGCAACTGCTGTGAAATAAAAATTCTACGTTTTTTGTGCTGTCAGGGAAAAAGAATAAAGTACTTACCGTGAGCGTCTCTTCATAACAAGGGTGTGTTCCGCCATGAGAAAGTCCTTGAGCACGAATTTTTGGCAGCTTGGAGAAGTGATACAATTACCATAGCAATTTGTTACCTTGAGTAGATACGTCCTTTAAGTAAGTATAGGGGTCGTAATTATTTAATACTTTATGTTCATAAGTGGGTACTTTATGTTTGATCGTATTATATACATTATGGTTCATTGTAAATGAGGTTACAACGGTATAGATGTACAATCTAAACTGTTTAGCTGTATGTAGGCTGTGTTTTCAGTTTACAGCTGGATAAGACGCACACGAAACGTCAGATTTAGTCCTTCGTGAACGGATCAATGATTGCATTAGCTAGCTCAGGTAAACGTAAGCCTATAGCATTGCACCTTTTTCCATTCCTGTTGTTTATAAAATTTACTTATTCTACTCTACAAAATAGATAACTATTATCGTTATTATTCATCAATATTATGGAATTAAACAGTACCTATTTACTAACTTTTAGTATCTTCAATCCAATAAGGCTTCCCTGTCTCACATATACAAAGTAGAATAGTTGATACTAAATGATCACAACAGATATCATATCATTTTAATGTAGTCCAATTGTTTTTACATTTGGCATTCCAAAAGCTATATAACTCAAACGATATTATCAACATACGGTAGTTTACGAGGAATGTGTCGTATTTCTCCATATGATAGCCTAGGACAAGAAATTACGTATATTTATGCGTTAGGCGGGCGGCAAGTAGGGCGAGACGCGAAAAGCTCCGTCTGCAGGGGTCATCGCTCCCGAGCCCTGCCCGTGAACGCTGAGGGATGTGACCATGTGGTATCGATATCACATGCCATTGCCAAAGTTAAGGATTAATATATATGTATAAAATGGCAGTTCAGTGTGCCTGTACGTTGCAAATATTTGCAAAAATTGTGAGTCTAAGTAATTTATTTATGTAGTTTTTAAAATTCTTGACTGTTTGTCTACGTGTGTATGTGATATCGCATGAAATACATATAAATTAATGATTTTAATTCAAATGTTTGAATAAACTATATTTATAGCCCTATGTTGAGGTAATATTTAGTTTTTATTTAATTAAAATGCTACGTTATCAAAACTTACAATTTAAAGCTATGGTACATTTTTACGTGGTAGGAACTGTAAGCCACGACTAGTAATTGAATAAAAAGGTACCTTTTTATTCAAACAAGCGAGTAATCGCGCCCTATCAAGTAATGTGTTTGCGTTAGTAACCTAATATTGTATTGAATGTTATAAAGGTGTTTGACAATTTTCTTTTTCTATAATAAATATGCGTAGTACAACTTATTTTCTATTATTGTGTAAGACTTTATCATGTACATTAATCTTTAAAAAAATCATTAATCTTAAAAAAAAATAATTGAAAAGACAAGTCAATATTAATTATCCATTTATCAAGATCAAGTAATATGATTATAGGAAAATATAGACAATCCACTTCTACACCAATAATAAACCTGAAGTTTTTGTTGAACGCGCTAATCTCGGAAACTACTGGCTCGAATTGAAAAAATATTGATGCTTTGAATAGTCCATTAATTTAGGGAGCCTATATAACAACACGCTGTTTGTTTGTTTTTATGTTAGTGGATAAAACCGTCGGGCACAGCTAGTATTTTTATATCTAGTTTCAGAATGTTTTAGTTCTTGTGCTTTGAGTTAAGTGACATTACGCACAAAGGTATACTGTATCGGTAAATGTAAAAACCATGAACGTCGGCGTGCTCTATATGTTCCATATTTATTAGAATGTCACATTTCGCTTCGTCAGTGTGTCACAATGGAAAACTTGTTCATTGTGCGACAATGTGGGCGCACAAAGTACCGGCGAAAGAATACAATTTCATACGCGAGAAGTGAGCTCTCATATTAAAATGTATGTTTTTCACAATGTTCGCTGTTTGTTCAGACGATGTTGATGTATATATTTAAATTTTGTTGAGAATTTACACAGAGATGTGTATACGGTAATCGATGAAACAAATCTAGACAGAAACATCGCGAGTGTTTCTTCTGTATAAAAGTAAATGATAAAAAATGTATGAAACATTACATAGGTACTCTTAAATACTAAAAGATAGACATTCTATAATTTGATGAGTATACAAACGATTATGTTCGATAAGGAAGTGGTAAAAATTCGGTCACGTCCTATCATTACCATAATAGTCTAGTTTGCTTTCTTATAAACGCGACGACTTTTCGTATTTTATCGACTGAGTGCGACGCAACGACTTATTTAATTTGCTAAATACGAGCGAGCCTTGAAATGAGCAACGCTAATTTGCAAATGGAAAATGATTTGCTTTATTATATTTAATTCCGAAATTCATCGCTTAGCAAAGCGGATAATTGCGTACATTTAGCGTTGCTAGTGAAAATGAAAACACTTGTGTATAGTCGCATTTGTTCCGGTTATTTTATCGGCTTGTTAATAACCTACAAAGAAATATATTAGCGTTCCGTACCAAAAGGGTAAAAATCCTGTTTTTACCTTTTACCTAGACTCCGCTGCATCTGTCCTTTTCGTGTCTATCATCAGGTATCTCCCCTGTATCTCATGAACCATGAACCATGATAGCTAGATGAAATCGAGTTTTGATGATTGATTTGTTTCTAAACACAACTAAAAACAGAATAAAATAAATATTTAAGGGGGGGGGGGGGGGGGAGTGGGGGCAATACAACATATTTTTTTTTATATACATAATGGTACGAAACCGTCGTGCACGAGTACGAGTCGCACTTGGCCGTTTTTTATATACACAGGTGTTGCAATTAAATTGGAGTTTATTTGACGTGTTTATTCGTGATCGGAAAACATAATTTACTCCGTAAGTCGCATGTTATGTGAAGTACGAATACGTCGTACATTTACGGATCTGGAACTATCCAGCCATAACTATAAATATGGTTATGTTAACTCGTTAGAGCTATGTTTGAACTATTGAGGCCAACGACAATAACTGCTTCGGTAAATCTACCCAGAAGGCGTTTAAGATATTATGCGTGTCTGAATAAATGTTTGTCTAATAGTGTGTTGGTTTTAACGATTTTTCGTCTTTAGTGAATAATTGCTGAAAATTATTTGTGTGTTTTTTCGTTGATACTTTTAAGGAGAAATCTATGGTTTGACTACAGAAGTACCACCACTATACTAATATTTCTGCATAATAGCAGCAATGTTATGTGCTGCTGTGTTCTGGTCTGATGTGGGTGGTAAGAGAAATGCATTTATCCGTGGCGTTCCACCTAAGTCCTCAGGGGCAGCAACGCATCGGTGGCTAATCTCAAGTAAAACTGATCTTATCTAGGGTTGATTAGAGATGTCCATGGGTGGCAGTGGCCACTTTTTTATAAATAAATATAAAGTAGCAAGCAGCCCACCTGATGGTAAATGGTTACTGCCGCCCATGGACATTTGTAAGCAACTTCATATTGAACAGGGATTCCATCTGAAGTCGACCACAGATAACGCTACTCCCGAGGACTGAGATGGTCGCCTCATATAAAAGTGAGCCGGCAACCACACCCTTCCACCGAAACGCAAGA
>DWNE01007968.1:0-11854 GCA_018249875.1 Cecropterus toxeus | reverse complement strand
AGATTTATAAATTAGTTCGCCAAAGAAGTTTCACTTCTGACATGTGTACTTTGTACGCACGCATGTTTTTTTTTTATGAATGTCTCAGCGCTCTACACGTAATGAGGTTCCTTATAATCCGTCGCCAGTTAATTCAATTCCCTATAATCACCACTCTATACTCGACACCTGGTCCAACACAAATTTTGCATACATGAATTTCCTAAAATTCCTGTAATTTGCAGCTCCGCTGGGAGATATATCGGACAACTCTGGGGACATACGATAAAGTTTCGTTACAACTGCGCCATTAGTCGTTGGCACGGGATCTGGCTGGAATACCGTAAAATCCAACATTTTTAAATTTCATCGATATTTTTGTTAACCGATATTGACCCGCTGCTGGGCACTGTTTCTCAGACTGAACGGTTAGGTCATAGTCGACCACGTTCATCAAATGGGAATTAGTAGACTTGACATACTTAAAAATTTGTTGTAGAATTCTGTAGGCATTATTTTCTTCAAAGTTTGAGTATGTATTAAATAATTTTAATGCGCACATTCTTCCAAAAATAATAATAAGCCTAGAATAAAATCTCAAAAGGGGACTTCTTATGTAGATATATCTGTGTAGAGTCCGGGTTCTATCCCCGGCCAAAGAAAAAAATGAATACTGAAGTTAAACTTCTGCCCTGGATCTGGGTGTTTCCGTATTTATCTTTGTGCATCCATGCCACCCACGGCACAAGAGAATCTTAGTGTTCAGTTATGAGCGTAGAAAGCGTTACTCGAAACGTGGATCTACTATAAAATCATCCCTTTTTTTATAATATTGAAGTAGCAAACGAGCATAGAGTCGAACCATAGAGGATTCTACTATCTTCAAAATAATGTGTGTAAGAAACAAAAGGGTATTTTTTATAAAATTTTGCTGTAAAATAACGATTAAAAAATTATCGATGTTTTCTTTGTTACGAAAAATCCATTATTCCTTAATCCCTCGAATATGAACATCCATCTCACCGCGGGAAAAATATTCTCGGGGGTTTAATGAGGAACGAGGATTATATGTACATATGTGTAATGTACGAGTATTACGCTACACGAGTGTTTATTAACGTTCAATGTATTGTAATGCGACTTGTGTATGTACAATGTTTACGGTAATGTTTAAGTAAGGTCAAGTTGGGTAGCTTTGAATAATTTTCTCAGATATTTTTTTAAAATATAATAGAATGGAATAACCATAATACATGTTTTGTTGAAAAATAAGTGTCCCTTTCTACCGATTTTTATGATTTTTTAACTGTATTTCCGATTATTTAGAAAAGAATGAGGGAAAATTAGGGTTTATAGAGCATTCAAAATTACCTTAACATTTTGAGTATCATTGAACGGAAAGATTTTAGAAAACAAAAATCCTTGAATTTTGATAACTTTAATATCATGGCTAAGATTGAATTCTTATTCTGAAAAAAAAACTATGAAACCAGTTTTATTCAAAGTTACCCAACTTGCTTGTGCGTAAGGTAACATTCGTACTACATACATACATTTAAACCGCGCATCTAGTACGAGTTTATTACGTTACCTCAAAACAATAATGTTTAACTATTGCCATTACCTGATGAACTCCTTGAAAGTTTATTATAAATTACTGACTATAGTATTATATACAAATAAAATATCTTTCATGATATATGTACTTGTATACTAATGTAATGGAATAATTTTTGGGTTGTAGAGCTATGTAAAATAACATAGGCTTTGTATATAAAGCATTAAAGACATGTAATGCTTTTGCCTAAGGTTGGCTTGTTTAGTTAATAAATAAGTACGACAATATTTTCATTGGCATTTATTTTTATTTAACCGACTGAACTTGTATCGGAAAGTAATGAAGGCAAAATATTGTAGTCGTCTCTAAATACGTATAAAACAAATCTCATTCCCAATGAATTTGTTTCCTCCAATGTTCGTTCAACTAATAGCTTTATTAACGAGAAACATTCGAGTATACTTCAGAGAACATATTAGAGTTTAATAAAGAAGATAAAAATAAAGTATTTCGAGGTAATTTCCAGCCTAAAAAGCCCGGAGGCGGTCTGAATAGTACGCGACGTGAATAAAACGGAAATGTAAAAGAACGTTACAAAGACGCTGCCCTGGGAGTTATCCTAGTTACCTCCTTACTTGTCCCACTATTCACGAGTTTGCAAATACCAAAACTCGAGAACCGTTTGGAAATTTCGTTTGTTTGTTTTCCCTAATGTTGGTATCGGTGGAACTGATTAGACGACATTTTCTAGGGGATGAAGAGCACATCATAGTAAGTGATACAGATGTGACGTTACCCATGCAATACGATAAAAAAATGCATTAGCATTTGATTAAAATTTTGATATACTTTCGTGTAGTTAGTATTGCTTAGTAAAATATGTGTGATATAAAATGATAATAAAATAAGTGTAAGGATGGTAAAACTCCTTGTGGTTCGACGCCAGATTTCAGCTTAATAACAATAGTTATGCGCTGCTGTATTCTGTATCGATGTCTACTATACCACCCAGCATAAAATAAGGTAAATATGTAACTATTTGTTGATTGTCTACACTGTTGGTAGATCTGTATCACTCTCATATCACGAAATCATTATATACGCCAATAAATATGTAGCGCAAAACTCAAATTCTAATTTCTTACCTAAATTATTACGAACGTGTGGATAATGTTTCAAACATTGTCTACTAATTTATCTCTTGAAAACTTTTTTAGGATTTTTGAATGCGAATGTCGAATTTGGTCTGCATGCAACCAGGCTATAGACAAGAATTTTGAATATAAATCTTTCTTTTCCTTTTATTAAATATCACATCTTAATGATATTAGTACCGTACTCGCTACTCGTTACTCTTAAACAGCGATACTCTTCCTTACAAGATGACATATTTCGTAGCACATGATAAACTGAAGACGCGTTCCTGTTTGTGAGTAGGTACGGCACTAAATCATTGTTATAAAAGTGCTGCTCAACCATACACCCTGCGACGTACCCTTAGATTTATTAGGTATGATAAGAAAATCGCTTATTCTGTACCGACATCTATTTATATTTAGAAAATATTTCGTAGTTTTTGCTTGAGTATGAATTATGGTAACACAAAAAAAAAATAAAGAATCTTGTGATTTTTAACACGCAATCGTAGTACGTGGCAGAGTTATATGTGGGTTGACTTCGACAGTACCACTGCCATAGTTATTTATTCCTAGTAATAGCAGTGTTAAGCGAAGCTTTATTTTCGTTTGAGAGTGTGCTAACAGAGTCATCTTCATTTAAGGCGTTCTTACTTAGCTTCTCGGAAGTAGCAACGAATCTGTGATCTATCTGGTTTAGGATTTTTATCTTACCTGGAGTTTATTCTAGGTGTCTGGCAGTGGTCACTTAACACAAGGCAGATTGCTATCTGCCAGTTGATCTCTCCCCACAACTGCGGGAGACCTGGAGATAAGTATTTATCTCCTCTGTTATGTCATTTACCCTTATATAAAGTAAACACTGCAAGCGCTGAACTACTGGAACCAAGTCAAGATACAACAGGTATTTTTTGTATGTAATAGAGCGTAGAAATGTCCTTAATTAGAACATAATTCAATATATTATTTTATTAATCCCCAGCACCGGAGTTATTGCATAATTTCAGATATCTTAAATACCTGTTTGCTAAAATAAAAGGCGTTATTAAATCAAGAGGTTACACGGGCGTATAATATCAAATCAAGTACCTACACGCCTCCACAGACAACCGTAACGTAGGTACTACAAGTTAGGATAAAAGGAGCGAAAAAAGATATTCTTGGTCATTAACACAGTTACGGCGCCTCGAGTATGCCTAATTACATAAATGATTTCATCTGTCCGTCCTGTCGAGCCCTTCACAAGCTCATTGACCTAAAAGGCTGACATTACGCATGGCGACGAGTACATAAGTAAGTAGACCATGACGAAACGTGGAACTTCGTTACGGTAGAAAACAAAGTTCTTGGAATAAATGGAGTGAGCTTATCACATAACAGGATTTCAGGAAGAATGTGTGAGCGCGCAAATGTCCCTGTTTAAACTTAAACAAGTTGAACACTCTTAGTTTAACTTTGAAAGTTCTTTGCAAGTCTCGTTTGTATCGAGCGCAAAGCTTAATTACGGGTGCCTCAGAATTTACGGTTTTGGCATACACTGGCATAAGCATAAGCACACAATGAGAAGACTTATTATGATGAATAATTAAAAACGTATACGAATCGGATATATACGTGGTAGTTAATAAAACCTAAAGCAAAGTGTAAATAATGTGTAATCAATGAATGTAACTTGAATAAATCAAATGTAAATGTCCATTGCTGTAAAATACTTCGTAAAGTACACCAATACAACAGATGCAAGTTTAAAATCGCTCAGAAGAAGAACAACGCCCCTAATTTTCGATTTCGACAACTTTCTTCAAGTACCGACTGAAACGATTATGCAAATTAGTTACTGGTAATTCAAGTATCGATCGACCGCGTTTGGTCGTATTGTGTATACTAATTACCACACGTCTATGAGGGTCTTATACTAATTATTAAAGTTAAACATTTTAATTAATCAAGAAATTGTATAAAAAATGTATATTTACTAACATAGTTCATAGGGCACACATTGTAATACCTTCAACTCACAAAAAATAAGGATTGCTATCTGAAATAAATTCTAGTGCAGCACTTGTATTGCTGCTTAGAAATTGGCATGAAACCAATGCCGGATCCAGGGGAAGAGAGAGAATAAACACCCAAACGCAGCTTCAAATCTAAATTCATGTACTTATATCCAACGCTGACCTCAACGGGGGGTTAAAAAATCAGAAATGGTAGAACCTCTTCTCAAAATCTAAAAGAAAGTATTTCGTCGAAAATATTTCGTCGCCACTTTTTAGTGGCGACGAAATATATATATTTTTTTCTTTCAACTCATTTAGGAACTTATTTTCTTATACTCTTATATTACTGTATCGAAATTTAAACAAATCCCTTAGCTCATTTTAATATTTCTTTCAGATCTTGATTGCAGACTGTATTTGAATACTTTTAATAACCCCGCACTCGCAAGCCTTTCGTAATATAGACTTATTCCAACCAATGCTTAATAATAAAGTGCCAAGTCCACGGCCCACTTGGACAAAATGAATGCAATTCTCACCTGACCTTATTAAGAGCTATGTAATATATTTATATTAATTATTTTTGTAAGGAATAAATAAATTGTAATAGTAGTATGTATTTATTAGTCATTGAAAATGGATAATGTTTTTCGTGCGTATGTATGTACCTATGTGAATTTCATTGGCTCTATAGCCCAAACAGCTGGACGGATAGTAAAATTTGTCAGAAATATTATTTTAATAGGCTATAATTTGAGACACAATTCGACAAACCTACAAAACATTACAGAAAAATCTACCGTAATGACGTTTGTCACCGCGTATATTACTTTATAATATACATATTATCTTTTCTATTTTAATATTTGAGTTGACTATATGTATTTGAGGTTGCAGTACTTATTTTTCCATTTTCAGCCTAATCTGACGAGATTTTTCTTTTCACAATTTGTTTATTTAACATTGTGTTTTTCACTGTACAAAAATTTTTCTTCTTTTCTTACTGATTGTTAAATTCCAATATATGATTTTAAGCTGATAATATTATCGCGGAATTGATACATTTTAATAATTAATATGTTACGGGTACTTACTATATGCGGTTTTTGAATTTCTTTTTCCCACATAACATATTAAATTGTAATTTCTAAACGCTGCAGTATCAGAAATAAGATACATGTCTCCATTCAAAATGCAATCATTTAGGCCATAATCCACCACGCTGACTGGCTAAGTGCAAGTTTGTATGAAAAACATGAAGAACCCTCAAATGAATGTAGGTTTCGTATGATATCTGAAATGATCTCAAATATTACAAAGTAAAGCTAAGAATATATCACAACAGTATTCCGTCATATTGAAGGTTGTGAAATGTTTTTTTGGGATTAAACACTTTTCAATTACTAACCAAACGGTTATCTAGGCATCGTTGGGCAATGCGGGCTATCCTTAAAGGAAACAAAGGCCGCTTATGCCAACGTACAATTTCACTTGTATATATATATGCTTTATGATATGGGTTACATTTATTAATTAATTTTCTCCTATAAATAGATAATCGTCCACAACAATCAAATATCCCCTCGCTCACGTGAAACTTGATCTTGGTTAATGGACTTTACTCGAAAAATAAATAAAATCCAGGGATTTCCAACGCTTAGAAGTACGTATTTCAAAGTGGTAATCCTGGATTCAGGAAACGTGCAAAGTATGATTCACGCTAAGCTGGTCCAGCTCCGTGCTAAGTATCGAACGCGATACGGACAGCAAAATGGCTCTCCACTGTATATACATTTATACATTACATGCAGTATTGTTTATGTTTATAACGCGAAAGCAAAAAACAACTTATTCTTTATGAGTAAATTTCGAAAAACTGCAATATGAGGAATCTTTCGTGATTCTACTCCGGTGCCAAAGCACTATCACTGCTATACACCAACAGGTTTGAGTGAAGCTGTGTACTCCTTTAAAGAGTAAGAAGAATACATTTATATGAAGTATTCTAACTTAGTCCTCAGAGACAGCAACGCAATTGTAAAGAGATTAAGGAAACGAATACACTTTACATTAAATTTTGCGTTATAAAATTATATTTGAAATAATTAACAAGCTTGTATTATCGAACGGTTAAGTTATGGAAATGAATTTCATTCAAACTGACGTGCTTCATGAAAGCAGCTACTAATAAATCAAAACATTATTAGCCGGAGGGGAATCAAAGATCAATATTAGTCTAACTCAACAACGATCGTTCAGGAGCGACCGTTGGGAATTCGGTCAAACAGAACTTAACTGAACTGTAAGAATACTTGGATGAGTCTAAGTACTACCGATGTTATAGTGCTTGTTTTATTTGGTGCACAGAAATTGGTATACTAAAGCGTCGCAGGTAACCTATTGTACTTGAAAAAAATAACATTAAGGTAATAACTTTTTATTTTTATCAAATTGAAGTAACAATAGCGATGGTATGTGGTTACTACCGCCCATGTACATCTATAAGCAACTTCACATAGAATATATCACAAATGCGTTGCCATCCTCGAGGACCAAGATGGTCGCCTCAAATACAAGTGAGCCGGCAACCACACCCCTCCACCGAAACGCAAGAACTGCTTCACGTTAGAAATAGGTGTGGCAATGGTTACTCCGGTCGAACTACACTGGTACCATCTGTAGGCAATAACTAGTTTGGTACGTAACATTAGAACTGATCATTGTGGTTATTTTAGAACAATCACCTGCCCTTAGCCTAGAGTGAGTATAAACAAACAAGTAAATTGGTTAGAAATTTCAATTTAATTTTATTGTTGTTTATTAGAAGTTGTTATATATTATAAAAATATAATTTAATTAACGCTTTTATGTATTTTTCAAAATACTAACTGAAACGATTCTAATGATATGTCATATGTCACCTTACGTCAACGTTTGGGCTGTAACGCGAACATAAGAAATGGCCATTCATACATACATACATAACCTCTAAACACCCTTCTTACGGCGCAGTCCGATAAAAACATCTTTAATTTAACGGACATGTAATGCAACTAACACAAAAACGTTATTGAATTATACATTTATAAATAGTGTATATCTCGGAGACATAAAATACTAGTAGAAATTACTTGACATAACCCAATTAGCTAAACTGACATCCATAATTTAACCTCGCAGTATTTGGTTTGTATTAGACCGGTAATTAACACGCGTGAATAGCCAAACAGCAAATGTAGTTCTATCTCATACATAATGTATGTGCATTTATAAGCTCTGCAACCTGCCTGAAGCCATTAACAACTTTTACTAATGGGTAGATGTTCATAACATATTGGGAGTATACGTATTGTGTATAGTCAAATAAAAAAAACGCTTTCTTTTCTACACTCATAGCCCCACAGTAGGATTTTCTCCTGTGTCGTGGGTGCCAATGGCACACAAAGGCGAATACACAAACACCCAGACCCAGAACAGAAATCTAATTATCATTAAATTTTCTGTCTGGCCAGGGATCGAACCCGGGACCCACTGCGTGTCAGACCGATATGGTGACCGCACCGCCACGCGGGTCAGTCAAATAGGTTCCAATATACGCATTTATTTCTATCTATACATCGAATCTGCTAAGATAAAATCGTTCAAGATTTTTTTGTAATAGCAAACAAGGAAGCAGTCCATCCGATGGTAAGTGGATACTGCCGCCTATGTATATGTACTACTGTAAGTAACTTCAAATAGAACAAGGATTTTATCTGATGTCGATCATAGATGCATTGCTACTGCCAAGGGCTAAGATGGTCACCTTATTTGTGAGTTGACCTATAATTTTGTTGATGGTCAATCATTTCACGAAATTAAAAGAGATATACGATTTAAAAAAAAAAAACGCTTTCTACACTCATAGCCCCACACTAGGATTTTCTCCTGTGTCGTGGGTGTCATGGACACACAAAGACGAATACACAAACACCCAGACCCAGAACAGAAATCTAAACTCATCATTCATATTTCTGTCTGGCCGGGAATCGAACCCGGGACCCACTGCGCGTTAGACCGGTATGGTGACCGCTCGGCCACGCGGGTCGTCAATTAAAATTAATAATATGAATTTTAAGATGCAAGGAGTAAGCCTATTATGTACTTAACTTATTACATAAATGTTAAATGTTTGGCCCCATTTAAGCTTCGTATGTGAAACTTCTCTACGTGACTGCTATAATGGGCACTTCGGTAAGAACTTAGCCGGAATACTAAAGCTTTTCCTTAGTAGTTAATTAGAGTTTATCAACCAGAATCAAAATAATAATTATTTATTTATAGCACTTTTGTAGGTTAGTATTGCCAATAGTAAAGTAGCAAATTCCTCGAGTAGCGACCACGTTTAGGAAAACGGAACGTAGATCGCCCTCCGACCAGGTGGACCGATGACCTGAAGAAGACAGTAGGAAACCGTTTAATTCCAAAGGCACTAGACAGGTTGTAATGTGACCAATTAGGGGAGGCCTATGTCCAGCAATGGACTTCAAAAGTCTGATGGATGTATGGATGGATTGCTAATAAATATAGCAAGGTATTCGATATTACATATTTATTATGCTGAAAATAAAAAAAAAAACAAAAATAGAGTTATCACTTTTAGTTTAAGTTACAAATTAGGTTGAACCCCCATACTCTACACTCTAGAGGATTATTCTTTTTTTTATTGTGCGTGTATTTTTGTTACCAGTACTTTTGTTTATTTCATCGTACGAAAAGTAAATAGCTAACTCGTTTAGGAACCAAAAACAATATAGGAACAAACCAGCTAACCATGTAAGGTTAGCTGTTTTAACTGTTGTCATTACTGTAATTTCATTTCCAGGGATCCACTTTCGTATTATAAAATGAAAAAAATATATCAAAGGAATCACTCGTTTATTCTAAATGGTTAATATGAGAAATGTTTTTTTTAAACCAATCTTTATTTGAATATTTTTAAACCACTCTTATTTTTTTATTATTCCACGGCATCGACATCTTGCCTTTTAGCTCAGCTTTATTAACATCACATCACTTCACTTCCTTCGCTTCCGTCAGTCACCTCATTTGAATACGTGAACGAAACTCAGATAATATTTTGTTACGCGCGAAAATTAAGAGAATAAATCAAGAAGCATTCCAATTTCAAATGGCTGCCAAAACAAAACCGGGAGCCGATGTTGCCGGTAACAGATAACAAATTGATATTGTGGGAACAAATTGGATATTGGCCGATTCTTTTCGATTCTCGCTAGCAAATTGCCAAAATCAATATGTCAAAAATGTTTCATAGAATCCATATACAGTTTTTTATGTTCAATTAATGTTTCAGTTTTATTGTCCGAAACTCGTTTTATGAGGATTCATTAAAAACAGATGTTAATTTTATTTTAACCTGATTTTATTTTAACCTGCGTCAGAAGGAGGGTAATATTTTTCGAGGGTATGTATTATGTATAATATGTTTATTTGTCACGCGCTACAGCCCGGCTAACGGATTGTGTCTTATATCTTTAGAATCTGAACGAATTTAGAACTGAAGGCAAACAATCGTTTTTAAGATATATTTATTACTTTTTGTGAATAATTGTCATAATTGCAAAATATAAGCAAGTATGACGCATATAAAAGCGTACTAAATAATTGTTTTTGAAGAATATTTTTTATAACATAATGCGTTTTAGGACTATATTATATCCGCCATCACTACCTTTCCTTATCTTCGCATCAACATACACACGGCGCAGCAAATTGCGTATATTCTGAATTAGATTACTTATCGAACGAGCTACCCTCCACGACTCGAGGCACGTATGGTATACGTGACTTCAGGGGTATTTTTAAGTTATATTACTGAATGGTTTATTTACATTTACAATTTATGAAATAAAACAGTAATCAAAATCAGTAAAATCCAGTTTTTTTAACAAATAAAGTTCATTTATTTTCTAATTTAGATTTAATTACGAATCTTTATTTAGCCTCTTTCTATCAAGCACTTTACATGTAACATACAACTTAAGTTAGAAAAGCATTTTCTACCACTGAATATTCCCCTCTACAAACTCTTTGATCGCGCTACGCTAAACGTTGCTTCCATGTGCGATGCATATGTGCTGAAAAAATAATTACGGTAGCTAACTGCCAGCCTACTTGTGTCGTTAAGAACTTATGCATATGAATGCGTCCTGTACAGCCACTTCTTGGCAGGAAATATAAAGATAATCAATAATAAAACCTACACGTCACATGTGTATGTACATATCTGTCCTCATAGATATATGACTGTTTAACAATGCTTACAGGACATAATTGAACGATGCACTTTACATTGAATGTTATTTTGTAAATTTAGCCAATTTTAGTTCAACGATAGCATAATAAGTATCATAATACGAGTTTTATGATACGTATGCAGGACCTATTTAATTTAAATTCATAGAAATAGTTGTTTCCTTAACATAGATTAACATTTTTCAAATTTACGTCACACCCACACGGGAGCAGGAAGTTAGTGTATGAATCCATAGAGAAATCTGCAATTCTGAATTTTAAAATGACGAATTTTAAGTCTTTGAGTGGTACATCCGTGCTCTGCATTCTGCAGTAGAATCAAATAGAAATTCCTTTGACACTATCCAAATTGCATTCGAAAAATCTACGAAGGAATAAAAAGTTGTGACGGATCCAGGTAATAATACCAAATTCTAAGACCTACTGATTATTTTTGCGGTCAAAAAGATAATTACTACAGAACTATAAGTCAATAGTAAACAAACTACAAATATTTATCTTAGACCCATCTGAAATGTTAGTTTTGTTAGATCAACAGAAAACTTTTTAATTAACTAACATTGTTCTGCCTCGGAACACTGCTCGGAGCTGAGTAATTATCAGATAATTGATTTAAGCATATTAAAGTCAACCCCACTAGAGAGATGCAAATCGATATCCCTACATCTCGGGACTAAGTTCATATTTACCCGACTGTGTCAGAAGGAAGGTAATGTTTTTCGAGCGTATGTATGTATGATTGTTTGTATGTTTGTTTGTATGTATGTTCATTTCTTTGGTACGCGTTACAGCCCAAACGGTTTGACAGATTGTGACGTATGACATATCATTAGAATCGTCTCAGTTTGCATAGTGACATAGGTTATATA
>DWNE01007967.1:0-11855 GCA_018249875.1 Cecropterus toxeus | reverse complement strand
GACTCGCTGGCGGCATCGTCGTAGGTAAAGGCGCGAGCGAACGGACTACATTTAATATATAATAAGGCGGCGTTACACTTTATTTTTATTTTTATGGCTTCGGATACCTTAAGAAATTATACACCTTATGATCTAAGCCGAATGACGGCAACATAGTTAAACATATGTATAATCTAGTAAGAATATATCCTTTCTCTTAATTTACTATGAAGGAAACGACTTTCACATAACATCAATTTTCCCGAAACTTACTTTAAATGAGATCCCGCTTTTGTGCTTCCCAGGGCAGAGTTATAGCTGCAGCTGATAAATCCACACTCATAGCCCCACACTAGGGTTTTCTTTCTGACACGCAAACGCCCAGACCAAGATGAAAATCTAAATTCACCAGATTCAGATGTCTGTCAGACCGGGAATCGAATCCGGAACCCACTTTGTGTCAGACTGGTATGGTGACCGCATATCCACACAGATCATTAAAATTAAATGATGGATGAATTTAATTTTAAACTACCCGGTACTGTATCTAATTTATGACTCTAAAAAAAATTGTTCACTTGACTAAATAAAATATTTGAAATAGTTACCTTGCCTTAACATGAATTACGTTCTACACGAAGGTACCATATAAATTAATGGCATAACCTTTGATTGTGCTTTAATGAGGCTCACTTTGTGCCGTTCACACATAAGGCCTTGTTCACACGGTTTGCCGGACCGATTTATCGGATCCGTCCGACCTTCGTATAGAGTTACGTTCTGTCCTGGATTTAACATTCGATACTAAAAGTACTTATGAATCGACCGATTAAAATAGTCTGTGTTCCTAGTTCTTTTTCCGTTGTCCGGAAACCCAAAGCCAAACCTATTTCTGCCTATTAACGCAGTGTTAAACGATGTTATGTCTTAGTCTGATTGATGTGTAAGAGACAATCCGAGAGTAACTTGGTCAGAGGTGGCAACGCACCTGTGGCCAAACTTAGGTAAAATTAATCTTATCTGTAAATTCAAATTTCAAATATTTAAAAAAATCGATGCAGTCAACGAGCGTTCGTCAATGATACAGCAACGCGCAATGATGATAGACATATTATGACGACTATTATATTTTTTTTATGTTATACGTACGTCTCTTTAATCTACTTCAAATTAATTCGGGTAGTATTAATTTGTATATATGTACAATTGTACACCAATTACTCTGCCAATTGTTGACCGTTTTTTTTATTTTATTTGGCACGTATTGGCACATGTTGAACACTATCTCGTCGACTAAAACCAACTCAATATATTACGTTCAGCGCCGACATTTTAACTTACTAAACCAGCATTTTTTTATATTATATTTTCGGTACCTTTTGCAGCATAACAGTCGGTTGTACCTTTTGCTAAATGTTACATTAACTAGACTGAAATAAAGGAATAAATTGGAGAAATACATCAAAAGATAAACACACTTATTACCATAATAACATTGTTAACTACGGTTAACGGAGCGGCAGTTTTCGGACCATTTCAGTTTAGATTTAACTAATCAGGGCTCGTGAACTGAGCTATTTGCATGTGGATAACTTGTTCCGTTACATTTAACTGTGATGTCATTTGCAAAAACTTATGTTTTGGCGATTTATAAAGTAGGGTGGATTTTTAGGTTTTATTTTAATGTGAATTGATCTAATTGAGCAGACATTTTAGTAGAATTATTTTTAGTGAAGAGTGATTAGGTATCTAAACTTGTATTACACGAATACCGTACTAACTTTTATAATACCACTTATTTAGGTCTATGTAAGTAAATATAAGGTGCATAAAACGTTTTCTTATGACGTAAACAGTAAGATTTTTTGTTTTAAATTTTTGGAAAAAATCAGAAATTAGTGCCCGAGATGCGAACCTTGGACTGCTAGATTTTCGACAAATTTTCTATTTATTACGCTATTGCTGCTTTCCCTTCGCTGTCACACCAAGAAGTAATTTTTAACTAAATTCGAAAAAAAAAGGAAGAATACAGTCGACTACTACAAAAATTATTAATTTTAGCTAATATTGGACACAGTTTCCTCGTCGTGATCCAGTGAAATATATTATTTCCTTTTTTTTTACAACCGACATGGTGGAGCGATCACCATGCCGGTCTGACACGCAGTGGGTCCCTGGTTCGATTCTCGACCAGACAGATATGTGAATGACGAGTTTAGATTTCTGTTCTGGGTCTGGGTATTTGTGTATTTGTCTTGTTTGTCTATGGCACTCACGATACAGGAAAAAATCCTAGTCTAGGGCTATGAGTGTAGAAAGCGTTTATGTTATGTTTATGTTTTTACTGTTTGTGGCATAGAAGTCGATTGCATTTTCGTTAAAGAAAATAAGCTTCAAATTTTTGTACATATCAGTAGCTTCCTGAACTTCCGGACCGTATAAGTCTTATAAGAAAATCCACTAGCGCCCCTTCCGTTATGAAGCCGATAAGGCTTACCCTCGATAAATAATTTGGCGTGTATTAGCATATGTCGATTTATCTGGCGGCTCTCGCCTGGATTATTATTTATAGCCTCCCACCCCTACAAAGTAATATGTTAAGTCAATCCGAGAGATAATTCGGATATTTATACATTTGTCAATAAAATATTCATCCATTAAAAAGTTACTCCTGATATTTGAGATTCATCAAATTGTCTATTTGTAACTTGTAAACGCTTGTCAGTGTTCCATCTAACAGATAGATTTTTTCACATTTTGGTACTATGAGAGGAAAGGCAACGATTTAAAATAAAATTTTTCGTAAACAATAAACTCGCAAAAAGTTTGCATCATAAAAGAGTTTCTTGTTTTTTTGTTCTGAGTGAGTTCTGAGTTTTTAACCGACTTCCCATAGGATCTCTTCCTATTCGTTATCTATTCGTCGTGTATTTTTTTTTAGTTTGATAATTAACCATCTAATCTTATTACATAAAATAAATTATACTTGAATATTATGCACCTTTAGGCGTTCCTTTATATTCCTGTAAAAAATGTAAGAATAATGATATCGTTTAGTTTAAATAAGTTTATGTCACCGTCAATACAGAAAAACGATAAAAACGGTATGGAGACAATGTACCTTCAATACTTACGATGCATAAAAACATCTAATGAAAATATTATTTAAAAATTATCATCAGTATAACCATTTCATACAGTTTTCCAAAAAGTAAAAATAAATAGTTCCTCCTCAGTAGGTAAGTATAATCCTATACTGCGCATAGTAAATCCGTTAAGTGAGTGGTAGGCGCCGAGGCGAGAATATCGCGGATTAGATAAAGTGGAAGGGTTACATGATTTGTGATGGTTTATCATATTTTTTGTTTATATAATATTTTATCGGCTTGTCACCCTTTGAAGACGGGAATGATCACACATCCAATAGTGATATTTTGCGTCAATATTCAGTATGTATATTTAGTCTTCGTTTCTAAGCAAATAAACTTTTACTTACTTTAACTTTATCTCAATCAAGACAAGTTGTCTCTGTCCTTAAAGTTCTGTTGTTAACCAAATTTTGAAGAACCACAAGGCGGAACGGTCTCAACAACGATCCGGCACACAATAAGTTCCGGGTTCGATTCCTGAACATATTTTGAACTGATTTTGTATTTTTTGTGAGTCTATGGCACTCGCGTCACGGGGAAATTCAACAGTAGAGCTATGAGTGTATCAATCATTAAAAAAATACATTATCCTACCTCTACCTGAAATCTCAGGTAGAGGTAGGATAATATATTTTTTTAATGATTCATACCTACGACTGTTTGGTACTACGACTGGCAGGTACATCGCTACTAATCGACTAACTTAGAACGCTTCATGTAAGCGGGAGACGTTACACAGGCTTATGTCTCTCATTGTTCATCAGGTGCCAACAACTGCTTTCGAATCATTTTGATCACAACGACTCTAAAGAAATTTCACTTAAAAATGTATCAGTTACGTCATACATCTACGTTAATGTACAAAATTAGCTTAAACCATAACAAATAATTTCTGAAAAAAAAAAAATTATACACAATCCCATTATTTCCATACACTCACAGCTCTATATAAATCCACAAATCTTACGTGACAAGACTCTAAATACCTATCGAAATAATCTAATCTAAGTTCAATAAGGCGCTCCCACACCGCTCGGGAGTTGCTTTGATTATCGAAGTTGTCTCCGCATTAGCATTAGCCAATTTGTTTATGCGCCGTCTTGTTACGCTCGAACCTGCCTAATATAATACGCAGTGTCGCAGTGGTAATAATATGAAAAATAATGATTTTTTAAAAATAACGCACTGATTATTAATGTTTTTAGTCGAGTAAGATACTGATCTATCACTATATGATTCTATCTTTAGAACCATCAAATTTGCGCCATATTATCAAAATTCTTGACCGGAAAAGAAAATATTGTAAGAAAGAAAAGCACGGAAATATTGTAAAGGATTTCTAAAAATGTTGACCACCTAGCAAACTTCGCGTCACTAATTCGGAAGCATAAATTACTTTAAAATTAAAGTTATTTTTTAAGTTATAATTAAAAACTGAAATTTGATGTACCGAAGTACTTTTAATTTACCTAAAACTACGGTTAAGTTTCGACTTTGAAATAAATGAAACCGACCAAAAAAAACATGATTAACAAATTATCACCAACACTCAAGCTATTTAAGGGTGCAGGCGAGACAAAGCGAGAACGATTAGCGTTGACGCGCAACAAGACAGCCGACAACTGCCTTATTAATATCAGACGCTCCTGAATAACAGAGTTAATTAAAATCAAACATTGAGACGAACTCCCCTTAAGAAGCTTGTGGTACCAAAAACGAATTACGATAAACGAGATTAACGACGATAAAGAAAGGAAAAAAAAAACTATGGTTAACTATATTGTAAAATAGTAAACGGCAATTCAGCTTAGCCATTAAAATGATATCCAATCCTGAAATCCAATGCCATTATCTGAGATATTTGAATTCATGGCAAAATTTTTAGTATTACAAGTATTTTAACCTACACTAAATAAATAAAGCTGTACTAAATACCTCTAAAGTATGTCATAGAATATTTGATCTCGTATGTAGATGAATATAATATCCTGTCATTGTATAAAAAACGAAAGGATATAGCTATAAAGCTTAGTGTCTACATTACTGACAATACCATTTTTGCAGCCAATAGGTATACAAGTAAACCTGAAAAACAAGGTAAACAACCATTTCTTACATAATTTTCATAGCATAGGGACAAAGCGAGCTCCAAAGTCATGTTTATTTTAGCAACATTCGTTTGATACATTTTGTCTCGCTTCTCGTTAACAACGTTACAGTTAAACAAGTCCCTAAAATTAAGGGTTGCTTATAACTTTTATTCCAGTGATGACAGGTACTTCAGCAAATGAAGTTGATGAATTGGATTGCGTAAACGATAGGAGTGAGGGGGCAAATTGCTTGGAAGTAATTCGCAAAAACGTTTAAGATAAGCACGAAATGAAGAATATAAATAACATTTGCATTCGTTACTATGTGATTTATGTTATGCTTAGTTGCGATCTGGTTATGATTTTTTTCATTAGTTAAAGTAGCAAACGAGCATGCAGTCCACCTGATGGTAAGTGGCTACTGCTGCCCATGGACTGTAAACAACTTCATCCCGAACAGAGGTTGTATCCGAAGTCAATCACAGATGCGTTGCTACTCCCGAGGCCTATGATGGCCGCCCCATTTTATAAGTGAGCCGGTAACCACACTCTTCTACCGAAACACAGGAACTGCTTTACGCTAGAAATAGGACTGGCGATGGTACTTCCACAGTGGAACTATACTCGTTCTATCACCTAGAACACTGTTCTGCATTTATTGTTTTCTTTAACCATTGAAATAATTAATCATTTTACGCACTCAATTTCTACGAAATAAATATACAAAATAATAATTAAACGATAGATGTAATTTAAATCACTGTTTAAGTCATGCCAAAAAGTTTATTGATGCAGAATATTAACCTAAGACACATATAGATATATGATACATATATAGATATTAGCGATTGAGGAGTTTCCGAGTAACATAGAAGCCATCCTATGGTTTTGATTTCTAGTCAAGCAGACATTTATTATTAGTCTTAATGCCCTATTAGTCCCGGAATGCTATTTGAATACACGTGTCACAAATATTCCTACAAATCAAAATGTTAATATATTATTTTAAATATTATGCACTTCTGATAATTGTAGTTCGATACGTTATGTTTTGAAATCTTGGAAATTGTACTTTCACCGCAAATATTATTTCAGACAGAAAGGTATTATTTTCGTAATTAATTTCAAAAGCAGATAGATTTTTATTAACATCAAGTGCTCACACGACATTTCGACATCACCAAACTGCCTCAAACAAGCCACAACGTAAAAACTACCGCCATCCAAACAACGCGAACGTCAGATAAACGTTATCCGTCACAATAAAACGACAGTAGCGTCAAAAAACGTCAAAAGGCGCCGACCGAACAATCGGAACGGCCTCCATTAATCAGGACGAGGGTTGGAGACACTTAATCAAAGTATCACAATATGACGACAATAATAGACGCATGAATATTTATAAGTGAATTAGCTTCGCTCGGGAAGACGACATTCGAGACGGTGTGGCCTCGCCTTAATTGTTTGCAGGAGCACGGAACTTTTTTTATTTATTTTTTCATATTCAGTTCCTTTTGGACGCGTGTTTGTATAGATGTATCAATTTTTGTATGAAGTGTTCCCTTCTATTTATGCTTCGGTCACTGACTAGTTTTAATACGAGTATGTACACATAAGGAAATAAAGATTCGAAAGAAAAAAAATATTAATGACATTTATGATGAGATATAAATCTCACACTGAGTAAAATTTACTCGTATAAACAATTAAATATAAATAAGAGTTTTGTGATACAATCTTTGTAAAGGTTTGTACAAAGATTATTGTTTTAGACTAGGCACATTTAATGTATTTAAATCTTATCTACAATGCTACGCTACTGCAGAAGGCTAGGAGTCCGCTATATAAAATTGTATGAAGCTTGTCATGACGTAGTCCATTTGATGCTAAGTGGCTCCTGCGGCCCATGGACTAAGATTTAACCCTAGATAAGATCAGAGTCCTGAGGACTAAGTTGGAACGACTCAGATAAGTATGTTTCCCTTACCACACTCTTGAGACCAAAATACAATTCAACGCTTAACACTGCTGTTATTAGACAAAAATAGGTGTGGCAGTGGTGCTTCCGGAATCAAACTATCGGGTTCGACCTTACCTTCAAGTTCATAGCACTAGTTATAAACACTAACACAGTAATGATACGGTACCCTTCGTTCGCGAGTCCGAATCGCACTTGACCGGTTTTTATAATAGTAGGATGTTATTATAAAAACCGGTTAAGTGCGACTCGGAATTGCGCACGAAGGGTTTCGTATCATTTTAATATGTTACGGGTACTCACAATATGCGATTTTGAATTTCTTTTTGCCGATATTTCGACCCAGTTACATGGATCGTGGTCACGGCGAAACTCAACTTAACATATTAAAATGGATAATATCAACTTAAAATCATATACCGTGCCATTACCTATAAATAACGGCAAAATACACTTTTGTTGTATGGAAGTCCCCCTAAATATTTACTTTATACTGTTTTCATTAATAATTGTTGTTATAGCAGCAACAGAAATACAACATGTGGAAATTTCAACTGTCTATACATACATAGTTCATGAGATACCGTCTGGTGACAGACAGACGGATAGACGGCTAAACGGACAGCGGAGTCTTAATAATAGGATTCCGTTTTTACCCGTTTCATACGGGACCCTAATAGGGATTGCTACTAAACATTTTTTTAATAACAAAAAACTTTACATAATTATTTTTTAACCTAATTTCAAAGGAAGAAAGGTTATCATATTTCCAATCAAGGGACCTATAATATGTACTCACAACGAACCCACAACAAAGAACCACGATTAGTGTAACAAGTGACCAAATCCCGGTTTAACAATATAGCGCTGGTCACTTCATCCCGGATCAAATCTATAATCCCGGGACTAATAGGGAACTTCATTTCACCCTAGCCCCAAACGAAACTAAACCCTACTCCGAAGAAACAACAATTTCGTATCAATTTTTTAATTTTTAGGGTTCCGCACACAAAAGGTAAAAATGGGACACTATTACTAAGACTACGCTGTCTGTGTGTCCGTCTGACCGTCACTAGATTATATCTCATGCACCGTGATAGCTAGATAACTGAAAATTACACAGATGATATATTTCGACGACCCACGTGGTAGAGCGGTCACCATATCGGTGTAACGCGCAGTGCGCGCGTTTCGTGCGCGCGAAATATGAATGATGAGTTTAGATTTCTGTTCTGGGTCTGGGTGTTTGTGTATTCGTCTTTGTGTGTACATGGCACCCACGACACAAGAAAAATCCTAGTGTGGGGCTATGAGTGTAGAAAAGCGTGTATTTCTGTTTCCACTATAACAACATATACTAACGGAATAAAAAGAAAAATAGAATAAATTAACTATTAATTTTAAGGTTGCTCCCATACAAAAAATGAGTTTTTTTGCTCCATATTAAAAACGGCAACCGGTAGACTCCTGTAAATTTCAAAAATCTTTAGTCATATTTTCACTTTTAAAAAAATAATCAATCAAATTAAAATAAAAATAATAATGGCTCTCCCATACATGATACAACAAATGTGTTTTTTGGAACTGAGTAACGCTGTTTCACTCGCCGCTACATAAGAAAATAATATAGCCTATGACCTTCCTCAATAAATGGAATATTCAACACAAAAATATTTTTCAATTCGAACCAGTAGTTCTTGAGATTAGCGCGTTCAACTAAACAACTCTTCAGCTTTATAATATTGGTACACATGATAGTACAGATGATACGGAACTCTTCGTGCACGAGTTCGTCTCGCACTTGGCCGATTTTTAGGTCCGAATTGTCTTTTGAAATTTCGACCGTGTTCCCAAGCAACATACTTCAAATTGAGAGTATACGTTCAAAGTAATCTAGGTCCCCCAATAGTGATTGTGCACACGTGAAAGCATTTCGGTGTAAGACTATGATATGATATTACGACACGCGTTGCTTTTAGTCCGATGTGGGTGCAATGCAGTTATTTATTTGAAGTTTCAACCACTGTTTTGAGAAGTGATGTGAAATTGTCGTAAATCATTGGTGTTGTGGTCAGTAGAGTGAAAATGAAAAGAATTCCACTTTTTGAATTTTAGTCTTTCAATACGAATTTCGAAATACATAAATAAAAAAAGGAAAACTGCACGCATACCCACGCATTCTTCTTTATATGAGTATTCTCCGGTTAAAATTAAAAAAACAGGTTTTTTTTGGTGACAGGGGAAACCTTCAAAAGGTACACCAAAGCCTTGGGAGAGGGTCCGGGTTATGTGGAATTTTTACAGTACCATCCCCTCAGCACTTGCAGGGGACTCCGGGACCTCCAATGGAACGCATCAGAGACCCATGTTATCGTTAACTGAGTCTAACTTTTGATTAACTACTGAAATTTTCATTGGTGACGTTAGTATCTTTACCTATCCATATTTGTATCTTAATAAATGAAAAATCATCTGATCGACTTAAGGTAGAACTTTTATTTTATCTTAAACACAACCTTAACCAGCAATACTCATTCATTGAATGAACATCCGATGAATCTTGTAATCGTTTGTTCATTCTATACATAAACAATAAAAGTAGGAAGATAAATATTGCACAAATTTACAAGTAAACAACCCAACAGAATTGCTTAAAAATATTTTAAATACCCTCACCCTTGAACTTTAGTGGAAAATTCAAGAAAAAATTCACCTCCAACAAACAGAAAGAATTCCCGAATCCTCTTATTAAGACCAAATAAATTACTGCCGCCTACTAATTGGACCTCTCGCATTTTCTCAACAAAGGAATTTATGCAAAACACTCGCGCGGACAAATTAAAAGCGCTAAGGAAAAAAATATAAATTAATGCACCCAATACGCATCTGTTTTAATTATGTCGTGGACAGAGAGTTGAAGATACGACTATGGTAATAAAATATTGAATTTAAAAAAGGTTCAAGATGCCATTTTTTATAATTTTTTTATTGAGGTTGAAGTAGCGAACGATCTTGCAGTTCGATGGTAAGTGGTGAGTGTTGCCCATGACTATTAGTAACCAACTCTATAAAGAATTAGAGACTGAAATCAGTCTCAGATGCGTTACCACACCAGAGAACCTTAGTTTTCAGGATTGGTAACATCTTAATTTTCGCCACATACGTAATTCAGCCCACGTAATGTATATAATTAAAGTTAAAAGAAACGTGTGTTAAGGAATTTGTTTTTGTTAGTGTAGTTAAAGGGTACTATATAAAATGAAATCAATGTAGGTTTTCGCTAAATTTGATTTTTTATTAAAACGCTTCCGTCTTGACATATTTTCAGAAACAAATATATACAGAAACAAAGTACCTTTATATAGTAGACTACATCTAAATAATATTGCAAGCATATCACCCGAGTGACTTCAATGTTTTAATTTTATTGTAACTGTAAAAACTTTATATAAAACCCCTGTTCTATATGAAGTAGGTGTCCACTGTCCATGAACAACGGTGACCACTTACCATAAGGTGGACTGCATACTACTTCAACTCTATAAAAATATGTGTAAAAATAATAGTTTCTAAAAAAAAAACTAAACATTATTACATTTACGATCAATTATATAGTTTTCATTTGTTTAATAAAACGGAATATCCACAGAACTCTCTCATTCGAAGTATTCGTAATGTTCGACGGAGACTTCGAGGGTCAAATGGCGTTATAATCGAGGCGATAAATTTTAACTTTCACTAATTACTACTGTGTGTTGTCCATTTAATTCACTACCTTCTGTTTACAAAAAGTCACTACGAATGTTTCCTTCTTCGTATAGTACAAATAAATGAATTTTAATATTGTGTCTTTAATACGTTAAATACCATGGAAATAAGTACATATTTAAATAAATTTATACTTTGATCAGGAATTTTTGCTCGTCGATAACTATTTTTTTTACATTTTAATAAAAGGCTACTTAAATTACTTAAATTATGCTACTTAAATTAAAGCTCATTAAAAGTAACAGTATCTTCATTTTATTTATATTTTTATACATTTTCATAAAAATATATTTTCTGAGTATACGATACATCTAAACTATACATAAGAATTAGTTAAAAAATATATAAATTTATGTGAATGGCCTGGTTCTTTAAAACAGACCTTGTTGCTTTCAGGCTATTAAGCCTGAACGCAACAAGGATTATCGAACGCATAAGGATTATCCTTATACGAAGTAGTCGCCTGATCTTTGGTCACCGGAAACAAGGTATTTAACTAATATTTTTTGTACCTACCTTTTTACCAGGTAGAACCAATGTAGTTCGACCAGGGAAGTAACACCGCCACACCTATTTCTAGCGGGAAGCAGTTCTTGCTTTTCGATGGAAGGGTGTGGTTGCCAGCTCACTTTTATATGAGGCGACCATCTCAGTCCTCGAGAGTAGCAACGCATCTGTGGTCGAATTCAGATAGAACCCCTGTTCTATATGAAGTTGCTTACGTATGTCCATGGGCGGCAGTAACCTCCTACCATCAGGTGGGCTGTTTGCACGTTTGCTATTTCATAGTTATAATAAAGGGCCTAATATGCAAGTAGCAAACATGCATGCAATCCACCTAATGGTAAGTGGCAACTGCCGCCCATGGACATCTGTAATCAACCCCTGATT
>DWNE01007966.1:0-11856 GCA_018249875.1 Cecropterus toxeus | reverse complement strand
ATAGGGAATATTTCGTGAACTTTTTAAAATTATAATCAATCTTTTTGTTAACGGTATACTATTAAAAACGGGTTGTTGTTAAAACAGTAAAAAAATAATAATTGAAATTGGAAACAAATATTGTTTCAATTACCCGCAGTTATATCAATTTGTAGTAATCTCACGCACCGGCACGCCGAGCACGTTCTGACCGAACAAGCTATTTATATTGAAAATTGGTTTATATTAAAAATATTATATCTATATTTCAGAAAATATAACACAATATGACTTTCTAGACAATTTATAAACGAACAGCTTGTCCGATATTCAATATCTACTTTTTTTTTAAAGTGAAACTTCTTTAGCGACGTATGACTATGTCACATTTTTGTGTTATGCGTCACATTTTTCTGTTACGTGTCACATTTTAATATATTAAACTGCACAAAAGCTTAAACATTTAGTTTATTCATTCCGCTGGGGTTCGATATCTCGACCCGACGAATAATACGCAAGTTCAGGCCGCAAGTGTATCTCTACGCCACGGTGGTATTTTATGTTACTGACGAAAATTGCTGCTAGGTTTAACGAATTGCTAAGTTTTAATGTGAACTAGATGTCACTACTTCTCTATTTTTTGTTTGTCTTTGTCTTTTAGTAGTGCCCTTAATACGAATTTATTACATTTCCTCAAAACAACCATTGTTTATGTTTGCCCATAGATATGTTTTTGTTTTCGACCATACCATGCAATAAAAAGGTGTACGGTTACATGGCCGCTACAAAACACATTCAAAATTCAATTATGCCCGCTGATTCAGTTGTGCGGACTATTTTTTCTGTAGCAATGGTGTACAAATCTTTTGAATTACTAACTCTGTACCATCAAGTGGATTGCCCACTATTTCAATAAGATAAAAAATACTAAATTAGCCTCTACATCTATACCTAAACAATATATATTGCAGTAACATTTTTTAAAATGAAATAACAAACGATCATGCCATTTACCTGATGGTAAGTGGCCACTGCCCATGGGCAGTAAGCAACTTCATATAGAACAGGAATTCTGTCTGAAGTCGATCACCAATACGTTTCTATGGATGTCTGTAAAATCAGTCTTCCGTCAGATTTGCCACAAATGTAGCAGTAGTAGCAACAGCGACTTCTGAGGACGCAGTTCTTAGAACCACAAAGGATCCATATACTGTAAAACAAGATTGTACTCAACCTATAAATCGATCAAAACTATATTATCGATTTATTTTTTCCATTATTTTACATTTGTTAGCTGGAACAGAATAAATAAAATTACTAATTATTAATAAGAAATTCTTATACCATGGTAATATTGTTACTACTCTAAGAATTGCATTAATAAGTAGGTCAATCCTGAAAAAGAAATATCATGCCTGCGTTGTAATTAAAAGAAACAGAGGGAGTCTTAATCACCATTAACGTAGCACTACAGACCGCGTTATTGTTAAGGAAATTTATTGTCCTATGACTTTTAGCGTCTCAACACCGTCGACTAAACGAGAAGAGTCGAGCGATAGAATACAGTAAAGATATTCGAAATAAAAGTAAGTACATTTATAAATTACTATCTGAGGTAGCGCCAGGTGGTAGAACCAACGTAGTTCGACCGGGGAAGTACCACCACCACACCTATTTCTAGCGTAAAGTTGTTCTTGCGTTTCGGTGGAAGGGTGTGGTTGCCGGCTCACTTATATATGAGGCGACCACCTTAGTCCTCGGGAATAGCTGTGATCGACTTCAGATAGAACCCCTGCTCTATAAGAAGTTGCTAACATATGTCCATGGACGGCGTAACCACTTACCATCAGGTGGGCTGCTTGCTCGTTTGCTACTTCATATTTATAAAAAAGGTACTCGTGCTTCGCTTCGGGACATAAAAATAGTCATCTTTGAATAGTGCAAAATATCGCAATGAAAAGTAGCCTATTAGTTTAACCAGTAAATAAGCTTTATCCATGCGATATATCATGAATATTGGATCAGTGGTTCTTGCGTGAATGAGTAATAAACAGACACATATCATCTCATTTTATTTACTAGTAAATACAAAAGTAAATTAGTTATAAAACTGTGCCGTGTGGTGTCTTGAATAGCACCAGGATGTGAACTCCTCTCGTGAAAATCATAGGGACTAAGGGACAAAATCTAGGAGATCGGTAGTGACTTCCTGTCAACATTTACTAGACGTGGTGAGTATTGGAAAAATACACATTATAGGAGGACAATATCCAGCAGTAGATCTAAAACGGGTGGACGGAATGAGTCGTAAAAGTGAAGAGGTAAGCGCTGTAGACCAATTAAATTGTACGTAGACCCGTCTATAAATTAAAAAAAAATATTGAACAAATAATGTACAATTTTAACATACTCATAGAAAGTAAATATCGTGCATAATTATACGTTAAGAACAGAATACTGTGTTTGCACGACTTTTGAGTGGAGATGCTTTTTCTAATAGCTGTCTATTCGTTATAGGGTTTCCGTTTCGTTACTCGGGTAAGCAGAAACCCAAATTATTTTAGATTTCCTTCTATCGTCTAAAACATGTTTTTTCAATAAAGTTCAGCCCTTATGTGTGGGACCACACACAATTCACTAAAATTTAGCGTGGGTATTTCAAGGGTAAAAGACTTTATTATATTAACCTATTAGTATTATTAGGTTCTTAAAGGGCACATGTCGCCAAGTAATTAATTTTACGCCTCTAAAGATGAGACCGATTTCTTATTTCTGTTCCCTGGGCATTTTGATTAAGGGTTTCAAAGATTTATCGTCTCTATTGTTTTGCTGTCTCAAGTGTTTTTATAGTTATATTTTAACTTTCTTCCTTGAATGATGTCATCCGTAGAACCCCTGCTACCGTCAACGTAGAGGATCAATTAGAGCCGAGCGGTGTTGTAGATGATGGTAAGAGGCCCGATGGTTTGATATTAATTCCTTGGAAGAATGGAAGGTGTCAAGTGTGAGATGGTACTTGCGTTGACACACTGGCACCTTCATCTTCATCTTTCATCCAGAGTCGCTGATATTGTGGCAACCGGCACGGAAATACGCAAGTTGCAGAAATATGTAAGCCTTAGTGAACACTGCATATTTCTGCCATTTGGCGTCGAAACGATGGGACAGTGGAGTTCTGACGCTCGATCTTTCTTTAAACATCTTAAGTGTGCACCAATGACCAAAGGGCTGGCGCTTACCTCGGGCTGAGGATTAGCATAGTATAGCATATACATAGATCCAACGAGGCAATGTCGCCAGCGTTTTAGGGACGCTTCCTAAGGTCAACAATTCGGATGAAGCTTATTTTATTTAATGTTTAATTATGTGGACATTAGCTATAACTATTTAAATGTTTTATGTATTTACTTTAGTTTAACTTAAGATTAGTATTTATTATCTACGGGACTGATCACTAAATTGATTCTAATATTAATGATCGACTTCCTTAAAGGTCTCATTATTCGCTTACATTATTATTTTATTATTTATTTACGAGTTGAAAATACTATACGTTTGATACCAGGTCACTGCTGACCATGGACATTAAGTATATTTCTTTATTGAATGTCACGGACTAAGTTGGAATGTCTCATTTAGGTAGCTATACCTTTTTTGTTTTCGAGGGGGAAACTTTCAAAAAGGTACCCGACGCCGTAAGAGCGACGTCGGGTTATGTGGGATTTTTACCGCACTAAAACCCCTCCGGTGGCCATCCTCAGCGCTGTGTTGAGGACTCCGGGATCTCCAACGGAACGCAACCGGAGTCCTCCAAGCGCAATGCCCCTTTTGAGCTCTTTCCCGCTGAGCATATGCACTCACCGTTGTTTCAGGTATTTACGACGGCACGCGACCAAGCATACCGCCGTCCTTCCCAGGGTTAGCTGATTGGACGGTTCAAGCTCCCACTGTTGCCGCGCGCAACCCCGGACGGCCCCTTTTAGTCGCATCTTACGACAGGCAGGAGATACCGTAGTCCTATTCTGCTTCCGGTACTATAGGGATAATAGGTAGCTATGTATACCTATATTTTTATCGCTTAACTCATATCACACCAGAACATAACAATGCTATCGAAATATTTAAATCAGAAATTTGTGTAAGGCTTGCTGATTTAATTATCATTACAAAAAGCTCTTCCAATTTCAAAATACACTTTGTAAATTCCAGAGTAAAATGTAAAAAGCCTTTCAACTCTTAAATTGTTGAATAAATTTACCGTAATATTTACCGTCAAATTTTACTGCACTACATTCTTAGTCGGAAGCGTAAAATTGTAAAACGTATTTTACAACGAATGCAAAAATAAATTCATTATAAAATTAAGGGTAGATGAACTGCCTACGGTTCAACAGTAATAATGTTGCGTTAACGCTTTCCTGGAATAAAAAAGGTGATCAAGTTAACATTTAGCTGAGATCAATCGTTCTAAATTCTAATCGCTCTCAGATGGTGAAGATGAAGATGAAATTTCGGAATCGGCTACAAATTTGTATGGAATGCAATCTGAATAGGGAAAAGGCACTCTAGCATAAACTGCGACAATAAAACGAGAATGTACACGCAACATTAAGTCGAATTCCCCTGCGTTTGAACCGTACGTCAATTTATATTTCTTTATTATCGTAAATTCAGGCCACGTTCCCCTGGAGGACCGTTTAATCAATCCACCGAACCAATCAATCGGCAGCTTAATGAACTGTACACGACAACTTAACCGTAAACGAACAAATACAATGAATTGATACAAAACTGGGAACACGCACAAACGTTCCAGAAACTCGTTGAAACAGGTCGAAAGTTGTAAAAGTTGGCAAGACTGCGAGCCCTCGCTCGGCCCGGGAATTGCAAATTACCCTCGTTCGGGGCGCCAGGCACGCGCGTACAACGCCGCCTGATTTGGAATATCGCAGACATCCCTACGATCTTTATCTTCGACCGATATATTTATACATATATGTCAGTTTTATCGCTTATACCTTGATGGACGAAACATTTACAGATCAGACTAAAGCGTGAATTGATGATAAATTGTGTGACGAAATGATTACCATACCATAGGACTCATATGCAACGAATTGCAGATGTAATCCGAAATAAATATCTTGAAACCCAGTTTTTTCCTTGTTTGGGTGACTTGAGAGGCGATAGTAGGAAACAAGTATGAAATCAATTTATTAGAAGATGACTACTCCGCCCATGGTCTATATTTATATCTTTCAAAATAGTCAATTAAAAGTTATATAACATATATGTGGTTAGATTGGTCTACTTACTAGCTTTCATATGATACCTATATTGTCGTAATACTAAAAAATCGTCCCTCCTCCCCTTTTTCCTCTTTTTTCAGGCACCATATATAAAAATTATATAGCCTATGTCACTATGTAAACAAAGACGATTCTAATGATATGTCATACGTCACAATCCGTCCATCCATTTGGGCTGTAGCGCGTGCCAACAAAATGGACATACATACAAACAAACATAAATACCTACATACACTCGAAAAACATTACCCTCCTTCTGATGCAGTCGGGTAATTAAGGTTCTATATTTATCTACCCGCTTTGATTTATCTAGCATGACCTGGAATGTAAATCAATATTGGTGTTTACGTTGATGTGGATAACGTAGGGAAATAATAGGTCATCTATTTTAGTTCTTTTATATGAGAGAAACTCCAGACGAAACCTAATATTCCCTTATATAAAACGCCTACATTCTTTGCTTCAATACCAATCGCGCTTAACAGCCTTGCAGATGGGATGTTTCACGCAAGAAGAAACTCCTGAGCTAGGATACACGCGTGACTTGACACGACCCAGAAGGGCTCAGAAAATTTATAATAGGGTATGGAATTTTATTGTTAACTATATCGACAACAAAAGGGATCTTGAATAATTTTGAATGTACCATTACGTAGTGTTCCTTTTCTTTTTTACAATAGAATAATGTAAACAAAAGATTTCGATTTTATTTTCAATAGCCTACCCTATAAATGTGGACCTCGTATTTCAGATTAAAGTTATGTTTGTATTAATTACATAGTCATTATCAGCGGCTTAACGAAGCAGAGTTAACATATTAAGACCATGATTGGAAACGAAGTCTTAGATACATAAACAATTGATATGGAAAATATGGTAATATTTCGTAATATAGGAAGCAGCTTAAAGCAAAGAAAGCTACTTGGTTGCGATTTCGGTATTTTAATCAGAGAGCTCAGGGTTCGAATCCTAGTTGTTCCCGTTTTTTTCAAATGATGTATTTTATTATAAAGAAAAATAACGAATAGAAACCTTTAAGGTCTCTAAGGTGTGTGAAGTTTAAAAATCTACACTTAGGCAGTGTGGTAAATTATGGCTTAACCCCTCTAATTCTAAGATACCTGTTCCCAGCAGAAGGACAAGATTACGTTGACTAGAAAATAAATATACAACAATTAACATTATTACATTTATTTTCTTTTTTATTAGATTGAATTATCAAACAAGCATGCTGTCCATCTGATAGAAAGTGTAACTGCCGCTCAAGAACCTATTTAAGCTAGAGTAAGTCAATACCAGAAGCATTGCTACTTCGGAGGACTAAGATGGTCAGATCATATAAAAACTAAACCAGCAACTACACTCTTCCACCATCACTCAAGAACTTCTTCACGATAGAAATGGGTGTAACGATGGTACCTCCCCATTGGCATTATACTCAGAGTGTACTGAGGACTAAGATAGTTGACTTACATAAAACTAAACCAGCAACTACACCCTTCCACCATCACTGAAGAACTTTTTCACTGTAGAATTAGGTGTAGGGATGATACCTCCTCAAACGAATCATACTCGTTTTATCATCTCACCTTGTTATTAAAACTCTTCCTCGCCCACATTACGTATAAATATATGAATATGTATTCACAAGCACGTCACAAGCAATGATTACGTTACAAAACCAATAAATTACACCCTCAAGCGTGACCTTTAATAGCCCCGAGGCGACCCTACACAAGAGTGATACGCCGATGTCGAGTAAAATTTAAAATTTTATAAAATTTTGAAATGTTATAACAATTTTAAAACACTTATTAACGTTGAAAATATAATTAAGTTTAATGTTTAGAACGTCAATTAGGTTCTGAAGCGAACAAAATTTAGGCATGTTAACAGTTTTTATTAAAAAGCCTTTACAATAGATTATTATCAGGCTTACTCCAGCTCATTTGCTACATTAATTTAGTTTATCTGACGTCACATGATAAATGCTGTTGAAAGGAAGAATCTTACCTGACATCGATATAATAGTCGTTAAAAAACTAATTTTGAATGCCCAGTAGTACTTACCTACTTCATTAGCTTTACAAGGTTCTTTTCAAAAATACAGCAACTGCACTATCGCTTTTATGAGATAAAAAATGGTGTAGCGTCAGCACCAACACCTTGGCATAAAATTTTAAATTTCATATAAATATATGTACAATTGAGGGTAGAAAGAAAAGAAGTAGATTAAGTGCTGTTGCTGCGGTTTGAAAGGGTGTGAAGAGGGAGATATACTTATCCCTTCTTAACTTACAAGTAGTCTAGTGGGAAGCAACCCATCTGTGGCCAACATTAGGTACCACGCTAATATTCTCTGGAGTTAATAACAGATGTCCATAGGTGGCAGTGGCCACTTCCCATTAGGTTTACCGCAAACCTGTTGCCTACTGAAATGTATTCAAATAAACTTGAGTACTATAATTTTATTAACGTGTCTATAGCCAATTTTACTTAAATACAATTTTTCTGGTAAAATAATAACCATTAATTTCGTTCGTTCATGCGTAGGTTGTTACTACGAGTTTAGATATAAAAGATATAAATGGAGTTTATTATAAAAATAGACTTTGAAAATGGTAAAGAATTTGCTAAAATAACACGTATCTCGTAAACGCAAGAGACAAAAGCAAATTGTAAATGAAAAATGTAATAATGAGTAATATGTAAATAGTTACTGTTTTATTATTATCTATCTTTGTAGCTTAAGTACCCGTGCTTTGAAAAAAATAGGTTTACTCACAAACCGCCAGGATGTAGGACCAATGTAGATCGACCGGGGAAGGACCACCGACACACATATTTCTAGCGTGAAGCAGTTCTTGCGTTTCGGTGAAAGGGTATGGTTGCCGGCTCACTTCTATATGAGGCGACCATCTCAGATCAGTAATCATCATCATCATCAGCAAACGAGTAAGCAGTCCACCTGATGGTAAGTGGTTACTGCAGCCCATGGGCATTTGTAAGCAACTTCATATAGAACAGGGGTTCTATATAAAGTCTATCACAGATGCATTACTACTTCCGAGGACTGAGATGGTCGCCTGTATATAAAAGTGGGCCGGCAACCACACCATTCCACCGAAACGCAAAAACTGCTTCACGCTAGAAATAGGTGTGGCGGTGGTACTTCTCCGGTCGAACTACATTGGTTCTACCACCTGGCGGTTAGTGAGTAAACCTATTTTTTTCAAAGCACGGGTACTTAAGCTACAAAGGTAGATAAATTCCGAAATATAACTACTATGATATGGATTTTGTTCACCCATTCGAAGGATACAGTAAGATAAATATAGTTCAGCAACTCATCAGTAATAAGCAATTCATCTTAGTCATCAGGACCGCTTTTAGATAGAACTCTTACCCATTTCAGTACGGATAACCTCGGGTTAAAGACTAGACCAAGGTACCACGATGATGGAAGCTACTGTGTTTCTAATTTTTGATATATTTAATAAAGCTGACGTAACATGAAGCGATTCTGAGCGCTTCATATTATGAAATAATCAACTTAATGAAATATAAAATATGAACGCTTTTTAGCGCTTCATAGCTGTTAATGCAGTGACCACTTAGCGTCAGATAAACTGTATATTTACTCGGTAGTAGAATGACCATGTGAGGACCGGGTGGTACCACTGCCACACCTATTTCTAGCGAAGCAGTTTTTGGGTTTCGGTGTAATCTTGTGGTTACCGACTCAATTTCACGAAAGAGCGACCATTTTAACCACTGGGAGTAGAAACACATCATATCTACATAAAGTTGCTAATGACCATGAACGGTGGTTACCACTTACCATCAGATAGATTGCATACTCGTTAGGTATTTCAATTTTATATAATAAATATCATAACCAAAAAAACTTTTTAAATATCATGAGGCAGGGCACAAGCAATCTTCTCATTAGATCCACTTTTGTTAAATGGCGTAATAAAATAACATCTGCAATTTCCTTTATGGGAAGTAAAACGTAAAAGAGTTTGGATTCACTTTAAATCCCGCTCTCCCAAATAAAAAGACTTGAGCTCCTCATTCAAGAAGGTCTTATTTATGGAAAAAGTTTTCGCAAGGCACGGACCTTTTATATCTCGTTATAGGCAGGGTAACAGGTCGGCGCAACAGGCTGTAGGGTGCGCTATATAAATAGGGCATACATAGCACTATGTACTATGTCTACAAAGGGCGTCTTTCTCGTACAATGTCATCACAAAGAAAAGAGTTCAAAGTAATCAAAAACATCACCAGGTATCAAGTGTAATTTCCTTTCTGTTTTCCAAAGATTGATCGCTTTCTTGATAATGTCAAACAAAAATCTTAATTAAAGTTTTCAATCCGTTCTCATCGCAATAGAAACTTGGAAATTAAAGCATAAATTAACTTATTCAACACCTTATTACCTATTATTGAGCTGATAATTTATTTTTTCCGTGAACACGACCATTTTCAGTGAAGTAGGTATAATCTAGACCCGTATTCGATAACTTTTTGCGATAAACACCAAGTGAAAATCGATTGTTACAATATGCGTTGTGAAAAACGCGGTGCGTATATTAATTGTATTTTTACCATTTACGTAACATTTAACTACTTTGTTTTCGCTTGTTTTTTACAACACAATTTGATTATTAGTGTTAAATATTTGAGTTGTAGGATTTATATTTGCGAGTTGTTTCATAGCGTTTCGTGCGGAGGGTCCCAGCCACTCGTCGTTCGACCGGCTCGAGTTGCGCACGTCGCGTCATTCCGTCTCTAGCACTTCGATAACACCTACAGTTGATTGTGGTTTAAAAGTATTATTATGTGTTAAGTGAACATTGAAATTGAGAAAATGAAAGGCAGACACCAATTTCGACGGCGGTTCAGCCTGCAGCCATCGTTTATGAAGGAAGAACCCGAGGAAGATAGAAGGCCCCACAGGTGATCACACTTAATCACTACTTTTCATATTTACATCAATGCATTAGCATATAAATTTGAATTCTTATATTTCTTTACTTAGATTTTATCTCACGTTACAATGTGTTTAGTTTCTTTATATATTGTGTCGCGAAATCTTCCGTGTACTACACGAATAACTTGTAGAATGCATTTAATTCCTCTTTTAATGGTGTTAGTGGGTAATGGCGCTGCATGTCGTAGAGTCGTAGCACCGTAGCGTCGTAGCATTGTCTACAGGGAACAATCGTCACGAGACGCGTAGACGAGCTCTTATTGTTTGGGTTTGTCTCGCCGCCTTCATGTAATTAAAACTAACGTTCATTTATACAGCTTTGAAACTGGATTAATCAAAATATTAAACACTGTTATAGCAATGTATACGCTTGATGAGAAATCGTAGTTTTAATTAGGTAATTTCTACTCTTTAATCTCAATTGCGCAAAATTCTACACCGCTGCACCACTTTGAATAATCCAGCATGAAATTATTCTGCTGATTGTACGTTAAAAAATTTTGGAACAAAAAAAAACTTTTTTTTTAGTTATGGAGTAAATTGAATCAATTTAAACATGATAATTTACGAATAGGTGAATCATTTGTGACTTTTTTCTAAAAATAAATTGATTTAGGTACAATACAGATTATAATCACAAAGAAGCTGAGCTATGTACCGTCTCATTGTGAAACCATCGCTTTGAGACGATCTCGTTATCAAGGGGCGGGAAGGCAATTTTCTGCAATTTGCTATCGATCTCTGTGATTCTTTTCAAAATTATTCATCAGGCGCGTTTAGGAAGCCTTTTGTGTTTATTTCAAAGACTTAATTCTAGTTTTAGGAATAAAAAACTCAACGTATAATATAACCAATTTATACTTTAGTTATTTATGACGTTTAAATTATTTGAAGCAAATATAGCAATAAAAGAAAACAGCTACAAAAGAGACAAAAAACCAAAAATCCTTTTTTTATATAATTACTTATAACATTTTTAGTAATTTTTATATGCAAATATATATCATTCATATCAAAATTATGAACCGGAAAAAGTATTCAAATAGTATGATATAATCTGTTTTAAATTTAATTTCACATAGAAGAAATATTTAGCGCATTTATTTCTACCGCTGTGAGTAGTCAAATTAAACTGAAATTGAATTTTCTTTTGAGGTATAATGAAATACGACAGAAAATACTTAAATTGAGCCCTCTTTCAAAGAAAATGCATTTGCGAACTTCGAAGAAAACTTTTCATTATCCTATTCATACAGCTTTGCAACACCTGCCTTAGGTAGTACTGTGTTCTCTATCCTTTTTTACCCGACTACGTCAAAAGGAGGGCAATATTTTTCGAGCGAATGTATGTATGTTTGTTTGTATGCATGTCCATTTTTTCGCACGCGCTACAGGACAAACGGCTTGACGGATTATGACGTACGACATATCATTAGAATCGGCTCAGTTTGCAGAGTGACAGAGGCTATATATTTTTTAAATGGCGACTGAAAATAGAGGAAAAAAGGGGGGAAGGACGATTTCTTTCACTATAACGACATAATGGGTATCGAGTGAAAGCTAGTAAATACG